>CAUYON010047160.1:0-20629 GCA_963573935.1 Arctocebus calabarensis
GGCATTTCCTTGATCACTATATAAAGACATTAATACTCTACCTTTAATAAGTTTCGCCAGTACCCTGCTAAGATGCACCGTAGGTGTGTTCCCACTAATTGCCCTCCCTCTACCCATCCTCCCCCCACCCCTCCCCTCTCTTTCCCCTATCGGGATAGGGGAAAGTGAGATCCATTCTTAATGAGGAATTTAGTTTATAGGTGAAATTTTGAAACTAACCAGTTGGTAGGCCTTGTTAACTGATATGAACCTAAGGATTGAAATGCTGGCTTTTGTTGTTTTTGGTGTGTGTAGAATTTCAGAGCTCACTAGTTTTCTTTAAATATAACCTGCAACTTCACTAGAACTAAGCCTAGCCTTCAATGTTGTTGTCATCTTTCTGCCATGCTTGACATTGGAAGACATTCCACTGTCACAGTGTATATCTAGTGAGGGATATTGTTGTATACCTGCACCTCTGCCTCTTCTGGGCCTGGCGAATCATCTTTGGAATAGCAAGTGACAAATGTTAGTTATTGAGTTTTCCAGCATCATCTTGGTTCTGTTGAAGAGTGATCCTGCAACTTGATGTAAATTAATTAATTAATTAATTAATTTTAGACATCGTCTTACTATGTCACCCTGGGCAGAGTGCTGTGGAGTCACAGCTCACAGCAACCTCAAACTCTTGGGCTTAAGTGATTCTCTTGCCTCAGCCTCCCAAGTAGCTGGGTCTACAGGCACCCACCACAATGCCTGGGCTATTTTTCTGTTGCAGTTGTCATTGTTGCTTAGCTGGCCCAGGCCAGGTTCAAACCCACCAGCCTTGGTGTATGTGGCTGGTGCTATAACCACTGTGCTACGGACGCCTCCCTGTTTTGCCATTCTTTTGCTTAGTTTGAAAGATGACACTTGGTATCTCATTATTGTTTTCAATTGCTCTATGCTTGACCTTGAGGTTTACTGGAATTTCTATGGCTCTTTTTGGAAATCGTCCATTTTTAATTAGAGTGCTTATCACTTTGCCTTTGATAAATTAATTGATAAGAATTTTTTTTTTTTTTAGAAAAAGTCTCACTATGTCGCCCTTGGTAGAGTGCCCTGGCATCACAGCTCACAGCAACCTCAAACTCTTGGGCTTAAGCCACTCTCTTGCCTCAGCCTCCCAAGCAGCTGGGACTACAGGCACCTGCCACAAGGTCTGGGTATTTTTCTGTTGCAATTGTCATTGTTGCTTAGCTGGCCCAGGCTGGGTTTGAACCTTCCAGCCTCGTTGTATTTGGCTGGAGCCATAACCACTGTACTATGGGCACTAAGCCTTGATGGAAATTTTTAATCAGGTTTATTCTTTGGGGATGGCTGTAGTAATGTAAGCCCTTAGTTTCGATCCATCAGGGAGTCATGATACCTTGATTGGTTGTCTGGGATACCTTGATTCTGGCTGGACCCTCCCAAGTTCAACCAGAACAGAATCAGTTTGGGGAATGAAGCAAGTCTGATAGCTGTTTGACTTCCCATATTCAGCTGGCTGTGAAGCTTCTGATTTACCTGGCAGTGTGTTGAATAGATAGGAAAAATTTGCCCCAAATTATAATCTCTTAGTTAAAATTTAGCGTTGCAGAAATCCTGTCCAAGTTGTAATAAACCACTTGCCTCTGTAGGCATAACCCACAGAATAGAATTTTGGCCAACACAACTACTCACATTTAATTTAATTTAATCACCTACTCTAGCCTCCTATTAAAAGCTCCATACACAGGGGAAGTGGGTCATCTTCTACTTAGTTGTTAAGGTGTTAGTGTTGTATTTCTTGAGTTGTATTTATTTTTCTTCAAGGAAAGTGGCTATAATAAACTCATTTGAGCATTACTGAAAATAAAGATATCATAACTGTACTTAGAATCTATTTGATACAAGGAATAATTTGGGGACTATGTGATAGGGTACCCAGATTGATAAATTATTTTAAGAAAACCCACATTTTATATAAGGTAACAGGGGTTTAATAAAACAGAAATTGAAGGAATTTAGGCAGATTGGGAGGGATATTTTAGATCTGCCTCATTATTTGTCAGGGATATGGCATCATATTAAGCAGAATGTCCTGATTGCCAGACATCTGCATAATATATATTTTTCTATTA
Source organism: Arctocebus calabarensis (assembly GCA_963573935.1). NCBI lineage: Eukaryota > Metazoa > Chordata > Mammalia > Primates > Lorisidae > Arctocebus > Arctocebus calabarensis. The sequence continues at coordinate 2,124 of CAUYON010047160.1, forward strand.
TTTGTTCTGTCTTTCCAGTTAATGATTTTGGAATGCTATAAGATAATGTCATTTGCAGCAACATGGATATAACTGGAGGTCATTACATTAAGTGAAATAAGCCAGGCACAGAAAGACAGATGACACATGCTCTCACTCAAATGTGGGAGCAAAAAAACTGATCTGATAGAGATAGAGGATAGAATGATATTTCCTGTTTCCTTTTGTTAATTTTCTTTATTGTTTCAGGTTAATTGAGGGTACAACAAATTAGGTTACCTTGTTTGCATTTGTTAAGTAAAGCCCTTCTTATAATTGTGTCCTGCCCCCAGGATGTGTGCCTTATACCCTAACATTGTGGGCATTAAGTTGCAACACACCCATCCCCTATCCCCTCCCCTCTCCACACTCCCTTGTTCCCCTGCTTCCCACCTTCAATTGATTTGAGTTTTCCTCTTATGTGGGCATGTATTAGACTGTCTACTGGCTTCATAGTAGAATTGAGTAAATTGGATTCTTCTACATTCTTATGATACTTTACAAAGAAGAATATGTTCCAACTCTATCCAAGTGAATACAAAAGATGTAAAGTCTCTGTCTTTTTAATGGCTGTATAGTACTACATGGTTTACATATACCACAGCTTGTTAACCATTACTGTATATGTAGATATTTAGATTGTTTTCCATGTTTTGGCAATTTTAAATTGAGTTGCAATAAACAGTATAATGCACATGTCCTTAGAATAAAATGATTTTTTTTTTCTTTCTGGGTAGATGCCTAGCAGTGGGATTATGGGGTGAAACGGGAGATCTAATTTGAGTTCTACCAGAACTCTCTAGACTTCTTTCCAAAGAGGCTGCATTAGTTTTTAGTCCCACCAACAGTGTGAAAGTGTTCCCCTCTCTCCACATATGCACCAGCACCTGTAGCTTTGGGACTTTATGATGTGTGTTAATCTTCCTGGGGTTAGGTGTTACCTCAGGGTGGTTTTGATTTTAATTTTTCTGATGATTAGGGACAATGAGCATTTTTTTATATGTTTGTTGCCATTCCTCTGTCTTTGTCAGAGAAGCTTCTGTTCATGTCTCTTGCCCTTTGATAGATTGGATTGTTAACTCTTTTTTTGTTGATTCATTTGCTTTCTCTATAGATCTTTGTCAGATTCATAATATGTAAATATGTTTTCCCAGTCTGAAGGTTGTCTATTTGCTTTGATCGTTGTGTCCTTGGTTGTGCAGAAACTTTTCCGTTTACTTAAGTCCCATTTGTTTGTTTTTGTTGTTGTTGCAATAGCCACAGAAATTTTCTTCATAAAATCTTTCTCTAGTCTGACATCTTCAAGAGTTTCTCCTCACATTCTTCTAGAATTTTTATCATTTTATGCCTTAGATTTAAATCATTTATTCATTTTGAGTCAATTTTTGTAAATGTTTCAGGGTGCGGGTCCAGTTTGAGTCTTTTATGTGTGATTATCCAGTTCTTTTGGCACCATTTATTGAATAGAGATCTTCTTTCCCAGTGTATGTTTTTCTTTGGTTTATAGAAAATCAGGTGGCTATAAGAGGTTAGTTTTATATCTTGGTTTTCTATTCAGTTCCAGATGTCTATGTCCCTATTTTTGTGCCAACCATGCTGTTTTGATCATTATGGACTTGTAACATAGCCAAAGATATGGTAGGGTGATACCCCTGGCTTTTTTTTTTTTAATTACTTAGAATTGCCTTGGCTATACAGGTTTTTTCCTGGTTCCATACAAAATGAACAACTATTTTTTCCCAAATCTTCAAAATATAGTGATGTATTTTTCATGGGTACTTATTGAATCCATAGATTGCTTTGGGAAGTATAGGCATTTTAACAATGTCAATTCTTCCCAGCCATGAGCATGATATGCTTTTTCATTTGTTAATATCTTCTACTATGTCTTTTCTCAGGGTTTCCTATTCTCTTTGTAGAGGTACCTCTTTGGTTAGATAAATTCCAGTTGAGGAAAACAGGACCCTACTTCTGCCAAACATAGGAAAATAAAGAATATAAGAAAGAAGATAGGAAAAAAAATAAAAATAGAAGAAAAATAAAACTTCAGCAGTGTAAACTTGGCAATGCTGTGTTTTCAAAGGTCAAAGTTAGAAGGTCTCCCTTGACTGTGATCTTGTGACCTCCTAGCCCCAGAGCTCTTTTGTGACTTCCCATCCAGATCAATGTTGAGATTACCCAGCTCTCAGAAAAGAGAGAGAGAGAGAGAGAGAAAGAAAAAAGGGGAAAAAGAATATGTAAGAAATGTTTAAAAATATAGTTATTTCAGATAAAAAAGAAAGAAGAAACAAAAGGAAACAAACAATAAAATAGGGGACTATTTTAGCAGTTGTATGAGAATTTTATGTGGGAAAGATGAAATAAGTATAAAAGTTTCTACCCAAAGAGAGAAAAAGAGGGAGAAGTAAAACAGAATAAATGGGGTTGAGATACCATAACAAAAATACTTTCTTGGCTCTTGAAGGAATAAAAATGGAGATTTAGAATACAACCAACCAAGCTAGCATAAAACAAAACAACACAAGAAACAAAACAAGAACAACCAAAAAATCAAATAACCATAACAACTATCACAACAACCAGAATGAACAAAGAAAAGAAAGAAAACACTAAAAAAGTGGAAAAAACATAAAAAACAAAATTGAAGAATAAAAGAATGCAAAAAGATTGTAGAACAGGGCAATATTAACAAAAAAATGCACATAGTGCAATATTTTGTCAGGACACCAGGGAGCGCTGTGATGTTAGGAGCTGGGGAACACAAGCTAGAAACCACTCACTAGTTGCCAAGGAGAATGGGCCCTATTATCCTTACTTAGTTGCCCTTGGTGGGTGCCTGATTGTTTAGCTTTCAGTCCCCTCCACGTGAGGGGGGTTTAACGTTTTCCAGACTTCTTGGGAGGCTAGCCTGACAGTGCCACCTGACAATAACTCCCAGTGAATGTTGGAACCATTCACTCAACCTGCTAGAGGAACAGACACCCCCAGCTAGGCAAGCAGACCAGGGCCAGAGTCAGCTGTGTACTAGGCCCCTGCTGACAGACCTTCCCCCAGTGGCAGCCCAGCTAGCAGTTATGACCTTCCCATAATGGTAGCCCTGCTTGCACACATGACATTCCCACAATGGCAACCCAACTAGCAGTCAGGACCATCCCATAATGGTAGCCTCTCTTGCGTACATAACCTTCCTGCAGTGGCAGCCCAGCTAGCAGTTGTGACCTTTCAATAATGGCAGCCCTGCTTGGGTACATCACCTTTCTGCAATGGCTGCTTAGCTTACATATGTGACCTTCCCACAATGGCCGTGCAGCTTGGGTAAGTGACCTTCCCTCAATGGGCAACCCAGCTAGCAGTTGCGACCATCTCATAATGGTAGCCCCGCTTGTGTACATGACTCAGCTTCTGGCAATGGTAGCCCAGCTAGAAGTCCCCATGATTCTATAATGGCAGCCCCACTTCCTTGCCCTGCTTGCTTGCATACTTAGCCTTCCCACAATGGCGGCCCTGCTTGCATATGTGACCTTATGCAATGGCCACCTTGCTTGTGCACATGACCTTTCCACAATGGCAGCCCAGCTAGCAGTTGCCTCCATTCTATAATGCAAGCACCACTTACTTGCCCCACTTCTTGCCTGTCTATATGACCTTCTCACAATGGCAGCCCAGCTAGCAGTCATGACTGTTCTCTCCTGGCAGCCCAGCTTCCTTGCCCTGCTTGCTTATGTACATGACCTTCCCGCAATGGCAGCCCAGCTAGCAGTTATGACCTTCCTGCAATGGCAGCCCTGCTTTTGTACATGACCAATCCCACAATGGCAGCCCCGTTTGTGTATTGGCCCTTCCCACAACTGGCAGCCCAGCTAGCAGTCCCGACCATTCCATAATGGCAGCCCTGCCTGCATACTTGACCCACCTGCAATGGCAGCCTTCCCACAATGGCGGAAGCTTGGGACACTGTTCTCTTTTCTTTTTCCAGCTCTTAAAACCTTGTCTCTGAATTTTATTATACTCTACACCTCACAGGGGCTAGTTCTCTTAGGACAATCATTCTTGCAGGATAATGGTAACCTCAAATCTTGCATGTTTTGCAGTTTCAAGTCAATGGCATGGGGGTAATGTGGTTAAAAGAAGTACAATATGGGATGAGAGTGTATAGAGAAATTTATGAGAATATTAATAGTTAAAATGTTCATCCTACATAGGAGGTTATGTGGTGGACTCAAAGCAGTCTCACTCAATTGCTCTGGGGAAGGGTCATATTACCAAAATAAAAACATACATGTATAGATACAGGAAATATCATGTATAGGTTGATCTTAGACCATGAGCTGGAAGGCAAGGGTCATGTTTATATGACGTGTCTATTTGTACATTTTTGTTTGTTTGTTTGTTTTAGCACTTGCTTAATGAGTCCTGCATAGTTTCTCCTTTTATAAGGCTTTAGTGAATTTTTTGGTAATACAATAAAATTTTCCAAACATTGTCTGTTAATTTGAAAATTTGAGTTTCTATTTTGAAGATTAAACATTTTGTGTATCAAGTCACTCACCTATTCAAAAAGTAATTAATAATTGATGTTTATCACTTACACAAGTGGATCTATTTTGGTCACAAAAAGTTTACTTTATTTTCAGATAAAAACTTAGCTCCCTGTTGTACTTTTCCCATAGTCATTGTTCATGAATTCATAAATTCCAATTTTCTTTACCATAAGCAACCAAGACAGACCAGGTATGTCCTGCAAAAAGCATTCCAAACTCTATTAGCCAATTCCAGCAAAGCACAAGATTTATTCATATTCTTTAGGTTTCTCCCTGGAAATAGGGTACTGGGATACAGACCAGCTATTAATATCTTCCTTTCTAATTGTTAAGAAATGATTTCAAATAAACAGATGTCATTAAAATCTGGTTGTGAAATTCTAGATGCCTTTAAAACAAATTAAAAGACTAGAGTTACTAATTAATTCTCAATAATAGTAGAAAAAATAGGTTAAAACATCTTTTTTTATTCATTCACTGAACGAATGTTTATTCAGTAACTAACATGGGTCAGGCACCAAGATGTAGAGGAACCATGATAGAATATTTTTGCTTCTAATCTTATCATTTCCCTCACTCCCCGCCCTCCCACCACCATGACCTGCTTTTTATTTCTCAAACACGCCAATTTTTTTTTGCGTTTATCCTTTGCATTGCTTGATCCTAATACCTGCAACATTCTTCTCTCAAATCTTCAGATATCTAATTCTTTCATGTAAACGACAGTGTATTATAGTGATTAAAACTATAGATTCTCAAGCTAAACTTTAGGACTTCAAAGCCCACTTCTACTACTAAGTAGCAGAATGATCTAGGGTTATCTATGCCTCAGTTTTGCCATCTGTAAAATGAGGATAATAATCCAACCTCCTGGAGTTGTGAAAATTAAATGAGTCAACTCATAGCATGTGCCACATGATAATTGTTATTCATTATTGTCATTCATGTCTTAGTTATTTGTCCACTGTCTCATTCACTGTATAATTTAGATATTCAAAGAATATTTATATATATGAATTATTATTACTTTGTTTCACTTGGAAGTTAAATCACCTACCAAATTGGTTAGAGGTTGATGTCTATCCATAGTACCCAAAACGTTTAATTATTCTGAGAGTGAAAAACATTCTAAAACTAGTTCATGAAGTTATTGCAAAATGCTTTATCAGCACATTCCTGATTGCCCCAGAGGGTGTGTTCAACTATTTTCTTAGGGGTTGAATGTCAATTTTTAAGCTGTTACCTTAAGTTTTAGTTTTATTCTTAGTGACAATGTTCCTTAACAAAAGATATAGTATAGGTTATCGTAAGCTTCGTTACACTCAACCCTGGCTGCTCTTTATAATTCAGATCAACATTTATTGACCAACATAGTTTAATTGACTCACTTGGATTCAGTCATATGATCAAACTACTGTTCATCTCAATGCAAGTCAATACATTTATATTCAAACATTAATGACTTAATAGATTGAAAGCTTTATGAAGCAATGGAAGGTAATATCTTGTTAGCTATATTAGTTTTGTCACTCATTTGACTTGGACATTTTAGCCTTGGGTAAGTAGAAGGCTGAAGCAGACTTTAGCAAAGTTTCAATAATCAACATGAAGTCAAAGATATTCTGGCAGAGTTTTTGATATCAAGCATTGCAAGCTACAGAATGGATAAGTATCCACAGACTAGCATTTTAAAATAGTGGGAGATACATATACCTTTTGGGAGAATTTACAGAGTAAAGGCATTTATACTGAATTATATTTTTGTGTCTTTTTATTTTCTCCCAATGCTTTTTAATCAGAATTTTAAGTTTTGTTTGTGCTGAATTTATGCACTGTTTAGGTTTATGATTGAGAATATACATTTTTCTCAAGCGGGTTTTGTGATTTTAGGAGTTCCTTGTATTCAATATTAATAAAGAGTTAGTCTTCTCTTTCTTTCTTTCTTTTTTTTTTTTTTTAGAGACAGAGTCTCACTTTGTCACCCTCAGTAGAGTGCTGTGGCATCACAGCTCACAGCAATCTCTAGCTCTTGGGCTTAGGTGATTCTCTTGCTTCAGCCTCCCGAGAAGCTGGGACTCTAGGCGCCTGCCACAAAACCCAGATATTTTTTTGTTGCAGGGCTGGGTTTAAACCCACCACCTTTGGTATATGGGGCCAGCGCCCTACTCACTGAGGCACAGGTGCCGCCCAATAGTTAGTCTTGGTTAGGTTTTTCCACTTTTGCATGCTAGAAAAATACTTGATGTATTTGTGAAGATATTGAAAGGAAAACTGTCACACAAGTTAGAAACTTTTCTCTAATCCTTTTTTTCATGTTATATTACATCTTATTTTTCAACTCTTTGTATGGTTTAAATCAAATATAGACATTTCACTAGTTTTGATGGGAGTGGGGATTTGAGGAGTAGGATGTCTCAGTGTTTTTGAATTGAGGAAAGCAAGCAAACCACCCAATAATAAAACTAGAAAAATAAATAAAGCACCATGTGAACTTGGAGTGATTCCATCAAGTTCTGCTTTCCATCAGGTGAGTAGTTCTCAGCAGGGATGATTTTACTTCCCCAGTGGACATTTAACAATGTCTGGAAATATTTCAGGTTGACACAACTGGTATGCAAGCGTGCCACTGGCATGTGATGTATAGAGGCCACTGAACATCCTACCATACACAGGATGGCCCCGTCCTACAAAGAGTTATAGGGCTCAAAATGACAATAGTGCCTTAACCTGGTTCCTTGTACCCTCAATGAATCCCCCAACAATAAAAAAAAAATGACAGTAGTGCCTAACGGAGAAGCCCTGCTGTAGAGGAGGCACTGCACCTTTGGCTTTAGCTCTACTCCTTCAGAAGGAGAACCCAAGATTCATTTTCCCAGCTAACTCACATTATGCAACTCTGTTTTTGAATTCCAATCTTTCTGTGTCAGATGCACAGCAGTAAGTCTGCTTCCCTGTATGAGGGAAATTCTTTTCTACTAACTGATGACCTCAGCTTAGCAGTTTCTTTTCCAGCACATCAAAGCTCACAGTCAGACTTGCTGCAGCAAGTACACTTTGAGTGGCTTTATGACATATAAAGACCCTCTTTGGCATTCATACTGTGCTGTGCTATTGCTTATAAGCTAGTAGTAAATTATTTATGGATATTGCCAGAGATAAGACTCGCTCACTCTCTCCTTTTTAGCCCCAAAGCTATATTTTATCTGGTGGAAAGTTTTTATATGAAAGCTATTGGGGGTGTGTTATGTCCTCTTTGTGTTTATGTGACAGGTTTTTTGGTACCAGTCCCATCCACTTTTTATTACTTTGAACTTGTTTTGGTAATTATTATTAACTACACCATGGACTCAAAAATAGTTTTTTTCCCAGAATTTCCATTATAACAATTTCAGGAAGGGTATTCCTGAATCCATTTAGAAAAATATTGTGAGAAAAATCTCCTTTAAGATTTAAAGCAAAGGCAAGATCTTTATGTCACTTTGGAGCATTTATCTATAAATGGATTTAGCATATGTGAGTTGTGTGTGTGTGTGTGTGTGTGTAGTCAGTTGATCATCAAAGGAATCACTGCAGGATGTGCAGTTATTTTTGCCAGTATTGATGTCCTTTAGCTTTTTTTAATATGTAGAACATTATTTCTGGTTGAGTTTATGTTGATATATTTCTAGCCACTCCTTTTGATTTGAGGCCATTTTTTCTTTTTATTCTTCATTTCTTCCCACATCTCCAACTGGTAATATTTTGTTCTCAAATTTACCAGGCATTTATCAGATCGACTGTTTTCTAAAAAAACAGGAATACTGAAAGTTTGTGTACTAATCAGAACACATGGCTCAACCCAGAACCTCACAGCTCTCTCTAGTAGATCTTTGTTTTTATTGGGACTGATAAATTATCCATTGTAAATTTAAAAAAATAATTATTAATGAATTAACAAGGGATAAACTATTGGATGTTTGTAAAAATGTCCTTCCAAGTCGATTTTATTGGTAGACAAGAAACTTCATGCCAGCAATTTAGGCTCTCAAGAAACTCTAAGACCTCATTAGAAATAAAGGACAAAAGAAGGAATCTACCTAGAAACAAGTCTTTAGTTCCTTAGTATGGTAAAACTACTGGCAACAAGGGATAAAATGACTAAAGAAAAATTAATTATAATAATATTATTTCTAATTGATTTCTTTGTTTTACAGAGGCATCATATTAGGGACTTGAGATTTCCTAGTTTGGAAGTATGGTTGGTTAAAAACATGGCATGATTATCTATGAGTTTCCCGTGCAGAGAGGTTTACATGGTTAAGAAGAATGGTTAGCTCATCTGACATCTTGGATCCTGTAAGGATCTTGGTCCTTTCATACAGCTAGATTTTACAGGTTGTGCTTTCTTCTTGAGGAAAAAGTAAAATTGGTAGTCTAATACCTTAGAAAAAAGTAATCAGTTTCACAAAAATTGCATTTACAAATTTGCATACACTGATCAATAGAGGGTTGGTTTATATATGATTATAAGGCTCTAAGTCTGAGCCTTCAATAAAAAAGAAAAGAAAATTTTAAGATAGAGTTTCAAGCTGTTGCCCTTGGTTGTGTGCCGTGGCATCATAGCTCACAGCAACCTCAGACTCCTAGGCTTAAGCGATTCTCTGGACTCAGCCTCCCAAGTAGCTGGGACTACAGGCGCGTGCCACAACACCCGGCTATTTTTTGGTTGCAGTTGTTATTGTTGTTTTAGCTGGCCTGGGCTGGATTTGAACCTGCTAGCTTTGTGTATGTGGCCTGTGCCCTATCCACTGAGCTATGGGCACTGCCCAGAAAGAAAAATTTTTTAAAAACCAAATGAAATGAAAAAAAGAAAAGAAAGAAAATCAATATAACAACAATAACAAAAATTAAAATTTAATATACTAATAGATTCAACAGCATTGGTTTGACTATATATCCTGATTCACGACTGTTAATGATTTTTAGTGTTTCTTTTAACTTTCAAAAATGTTTCTGTTTTCATAATGTTCCCTAGGTTCATCTATGTTGTGGCAAATAGCAGAATCTCCTTTTGTTGGGTTGAGTAATATTCCTATGTTGTGTGTACACGCACACCTTTTCTTTATTCATTCATCTGTTGATGGACATTTAGGTTGTTTCTGTGTCTTTTTTTTTTTTTTTTTTGAGATAGAGTCTCACTATGTCACCCTTGGTAGAGTGCCATGGTGTCACAGCTTAGAGCAACCTCAAATTCTTGGCCTCAAGCAATTCTCTTGCCTCAGCCTCCCAAGTAGCTGGGAGTACAGGCACTTGCTACAGCACCCGGATATTTTTAGAGGTAGGGTCTCACTCTGGCTCAGGCTGGTCTCAAACCTGTGAGCTCAGGCAAGGCACCCACCTCCACCTCCCAGAGTGATAGGATTACAGGCATGAGCCGTTGCACCCAGCCTGTTTCTGTATGTTTGTGTATCGTGGTGCAATAGACACAGGAATGCAGATGTCTTTATGAGGTGGTGATATCATTTTGTTTGTGTATAAACCAAAGAGAGGATTTTCTGTGTGATATGGTAGTTCTATTTTGAATGTTTTAGGAACCTCTATACTGTTTTCCATTACTGCTACATCAATATATTGATATATTCCCACTAACAGTGCATAACAGTTCCCTTTCCTTCACACTCTTACCAATACTGGTTGCCCATCTTTTTAAAACGTCAGGTATACAGAGATGGAGATTACAAAAGTGGGTACCAGGACCGGGGGAGGAAATGGAGAAATGTATTTCAGAGATAAACTTGCAGATAGGTAGGAGGAGCGAATCCAGAGGTCTAATGTACATCATGAGGACTTTTTTTAGTTTAAAAATATTCTGGCAATAAAAATGATTTTGGTGACTTGAGTCAGGGTTACAAGTGTGCCCATCATCTATTAGGCAAGTTTCTTCATAGCTCCTCTTCTCACATCCCCCCTGCTTAATTTCCACTGAGCTTTACTTCTCTCTGTGCACATGCGTGCTCATTGGATAGTTCCAATTCAATAGCAAGTACACATGGTGTTTGTTTTTCCATTCTTGAGATACTTCACTTAGTAAAATGGTTTCCAGTTCCATCCAAATTGTTGCCACAGCCCTTAATTCATCCTTCTTCATGGCTCAGTAGTATTCCACAGTATATGTATGCCATATCTTGTTAATCCACCCATGAATTGATGGGCACTTGGGTTGATTCCATTTCTTTGCAATTGTGAATTGTACTGCTAGAAACATTCAAGTGAAGGTGCCTTTTTGAAACAAGGACCTTCTTTTCCTTTGGGTAAATACCCAGTATTGGGATTGCTGGATCAAATGGTAGGTCTACTTTTAGTTCTTTGAGGAACTGCTATACTGTTTTCCATAGAGGTTGTACTCATTTGCCGTCTCACCAACTGTATAAGCGTTCCTTTCTCTCTGCATCCATGCCAGCATCTATTACTTTTAGATTCTTTAATAAATGCTATTCTTAAAAATAAAATGCTAATCTAGGTGGGATAAGGTGATATCTCATGTGATTTAATTTACATTTCCCTGATAATTAGTGACATTATTTTTTTGATATGTTTATCGGCCATTTTTCTGTCTTCTTTTGAAAAGCTTTTGTCCTGCCAGCATGGCGGTTCACACCTGTAATACTAGCACTATACAAAAAACCAAGGTGGGTGGATTGCTTGAGCTCAGGAGTTGGAGACCAGCCTGAGCAACAATGAGACCCCCCTGTTTACTAAAAATAGAAAAAGACTATCCAGATGTTGTGATGCATGCCTGTAGTGCTAGCTACTTGGGGAGCTGAGGCAAGAAGATTGCTTGAGCCCAAGATTTTGAAGTTGCTGTCAGCTATGATGCCAGGGCATTTTACCCAGGGTGCTGTTTTGGTTTTTATAACCTTATAGTACAGTTTGAAGACTGATAATATGATGTCTTCAGATTGTTCTTTTTGTTTAAGATTATTTTCACTGTTTGGTCTCTTTTCTGGTTCCCAACAAAACATACAATTATTTTTTATAGATCTGTGAAATATAACATTGGTGTTTTGATATGGATTGCACTGAATCTGTAAATCGCTTTGCGTAGTATGGACATTTTAATAATGTTCATTCTACTAATTCATGAACATGATGTTTTTCCATTTGCTTGTGTCATCTGCAATCTCATTCCTTAATGTCTCATTATTTTCATTAAAGAAATCTTTCACCTCCTTGGTTAAGAATATTCCTAGACATTTTATTTCCTTGTAGCTACTGTGTATGGTATTGAATTTTGATTTGACTCTCTGCTTGAGTGTTATTGGTGTACAGGAATGCTACTGATGTGTATACATTGATTTTGTACTTTGATATCTTGATGAATTTATTTATCAATAAATAAATTGGTGCTTTCTAGATATTATATCATCAGTAAAAAGCAATAGTGTGACTTCCTCTTTCTCAGTTGGATACACTTAATATTCTTCTCTTGCTAGATTGCTTTGTCTAGAACTTCCAGTACTATTTTTGAAGTTGTGACTATGGTCACAATTGTCTTGTTACAGTTCTCAGAGGGAATGCTTTCAACTTTTTCCCATTCAGTATGATGTTGGCTGTATGTTTATCTTAAATGGTGTTCATAATCTTGAGATATATTCCTTCTATGCCTCATTTGTAAAGGTTTTTATTTTATCATAAAAGGATGCTGGATTTTGTTGAATACTTTGTATTCATCTATTGAGATGATCATATATGGTCTTTGTTATTGCTTTTTATGTGGTGAATCACATTTATGGATTTACATATATTGAACCATACTCACATCCCTTGGCTGAAGAGGTCCTGTCTCACATACAGAAGATATGGCCACATTCTATAGAAACAATGAGCCATTCACTCTGCACAATCTCTGAGTATTCCTCTATGCAAATCAGACAACTGTACCAGAAAGCCTGAATCCTGTACCTCCCTCATCCATAGTGTTTCTGGGTATGTGGATGATCACATATATGTCTCTGTTCCTGGATGATTTATTTTTTTGAGACGGAGTCTCATTTTGTTGACCAGGCTAGAGTGCTGTGACATCAGCCCACCTCATGGCAAACCTCAAACTCCTAGGTTCAAGTGATTATCCTGTCTCAACCTTCTGAGTGGCTGGAACTACAGGCCTATCCCACCATGATTGGCTAATTTTTTCTATTTTTAGTAGACATGGGGTCTCACTGTTGCTTGGGCTGACCTCAAACTACTGAACTCAAGTTATCTTCCTAGCTCAGCCTCCTAGAGTGCTAGGATTACAGGAGTGAGCCACTGCACCCAGCCATGGTCCCTGGACAATTTTTAATCATCATTGTTCACCACACAGCTGTTGGCATGGTCCTGGTACTGCCTCCTCACATTCCTCCTTGCCCTTCTCCTTTTAGCAATAATCACAACAAAGTCATTGTGAGTCAGTTGACAATCATGGGTTCTAAAGATTCTCAGGAGAGGTCCACAATTTCATCTTTGTTTCCATAAGTTCTATGGGTTATGCTTCCAACAAATCTCAATTGTGGTGAGTTTGTTTCCCGGATTCATTTCTGGACTTGTCTTTAATATTAGTTTAATGTTCCAGAAGAACACTTTCTTGTACTCATTGTGCTTTTTGCACCAACTTAAAAAAAAGAAGTGCTCTGTACCAAAGTTTGCAGGGAATTTGAATGTCTTCAACTTTTCATGCCCATTAGTTGTTCATCCTCTGACATGCAAAGGAATTTGGAGCCAGATAGGGATTTCCAGTATCTTCACGTCTTGGGGCTAGTTTGGTCAACACTGCTGCTGTCAATACACCCGAGAAAGGAAGCACCTTAATAAGTCACTAAGGAGAATCACCTTCTTGATTCTTAAAAACTGTGGTTAAGCTTAGGATATTTGAGGATCAGATACTTGGTTTTAAAATATTTCTACTTCCCTTGGCTCAGTGTCTGTAGCTCAGTGGCTAAGGTACCAGTCACATACAGTGAAGCTGGCAGGTTTGAATCCAGCCTGGGCCTGCCAAACAACAATGACAATTACAACCAAAAAATAGCCGGGCATTGTGACGGCACCTGTAGTCCCAGCTGCTTGGGAGGCTGAGGCAAGAGAATTGCTTAGGCCCAAAAGTTGGAGGTTGCTGTAAGATGTGATGTCATAGCACTCTACCGAGGGTGACATAGTGAGACTCTGTCTCAAAAAATATATATACATATATATTTACTTTTTCTTTACTTGGCAAGATTATACTTGTTTTTTTATTTTTGTTTTGTTTATTATTATTTATGATATAAATATATAAGGAAATAATCTATTATAATTTTCAAAGTATAAGTTATTTTTAAAACCTTGTTGTTGTGGAGTTTTTCAAATATGCACAAAAATAGAATAATGTAATAAAATCCAATCTATTAGCCTTTGCCAAGTTCCAATATTTTGCCTTCTTTTTCATTTATTATCTCCTTTTCCAGAGATATTTTCAATTTCAGATATTGTGTAATACCACCCTTGGATACCTCAGTATATTTCTGTTATACTAATTGATTGCCAAATAACAAGGCACCCAAGTATTTAGTGCATGATTCTGCCATGTGGTCTGGGATTAACTGTGGGGTTTATCTCTGCTCTATGTGATGTTAGCTGAGCTTACTCATGCATTTTCAGTTGGCTATCAACTAAACTTGGAAATGTCTGGCATTTGGTCATGACTGAGGTCTGGAGCACTTTGATATTTCTCCGCATGGCCTCTTATCCTTCAACAAGCTAGACTTGGCTTTTTCACAACAAAGTGATCTCAGGGTTCCAAGAAAGACAAAAACTTTCATAAGCTTTAACCTCGGAAGTTACATAGTACCACTTCCTATTGGATTCAATTGGTCACAGCAAGTCACAGGGACAGTCTTGAGTCAGGGAGAAAAAATACATCTTACCTCTGGATGGATGGAAGAACCAAGTCACAATGCACAGAGGCATGTGGAGGCTGGGAGGCCTTGTTACCATTTTTACAAGTACATTTAACTGATCTTTTGATTTTTAATATGATCATCGTGCCAGTAACAGAGCTGACAAATTAAAAAAAACTTCCTTTTTAAATTCATTTTTAACATTTTCTAATATTTTAATTTACAGGCAGTAATTTTGTATATGTGTACATTTCTTTTTTTATGTTCCACTTTTTTTGTGAGTGGTTTTGATTTGCATTTCCCTGATGAATAATGATGTAATATACATTTTCACATAATTATTGGTCATTTATATGTCTTCTTGTGGGTGTGGGCCTGAAGCCTTTGTCCATGGGGGCCAACTTGTCATTAGAGCGGGCCTTGAGCGAAGGTCCATGGGGTGTGTGTACATGTGTGTGTACATTTCTATGAGATTTGATAAATGCATAGAGTTCTGTAACAACCTCCATGGTAAGGATACAGAACAGTTCTCTCAGCACCAAAAATTCCCTTGTGCTGCTCACTTGTAATCAAACCCTTTTCACATTCCTAACCCCTGGAAACTACTGATTTGTTATTAGTCTTTATAGCTTTGCCTTGAGAATGTCATATAAATGGATCCATACAGAAATTAATGTTTTGAGTCTTTTTCACTTAGCATAATGCATTTCAGATTCATTCACATTGTGTATGAATCAATAATGTGTTCCTATTTCTTTTTTTTTTTTTTGCTGAGCAGTATAATATTGTAAAAACATACTAGAACTTATTTTTCATTTATCTTTTCTGTTCATCAGATTAATGCTGTTTGAGTTTCAATAGTTTTAGGAGATTGTGAATAATGCTTCAATAAATATTAGGTACAGATTTTTAAGTGATCATAAATTTTAATTTCTCTACATAGGAGTTGGGTCATATGGTACATATACGTTTAACTTTTTAAGAAATTGCCAAACTGTTTCTGGAGTGGCCACACCATTTTACATTCCCAGAATTTATGAGATCTCCAGTTTCTCTTCATTCTCAGCTATACTTTCTATTGTCAGGCATTTTGTGTTTTTATTTTAGTCATGCTAGTAGGTGTATAGTGGTCTCTAATTGTGATTTTAATTTGCATTTTCCTAATGACTAATGATAAGCATCTTTTCATTTGCTCATTTGCATTTCATATATCTTTTTTGGTCCAGTGTCTGTTTAGACCTTTTGCCCGTTGAACAGTTGGATGAAAATATTTCAGATTGTATATGAAGCCAGCACATTGTACTCCATGATTGCACTAATGTACACAGCTATGATTTATTTAAAAAAATTAATTAAAAAAATAATAAAAATAAATAAAAATTAAAAAACAAATGGGTTGAAGGAGGGCGCCTGTGGCTCAAAGGAGTAGGGCACCAGCCCCATATGCTGGAGGTGGCGGGTTCAAACCCAGCCCCAGCCAAAAACACCAACAGACAAACAAACAAAAAAAACAAATGGGTTGTCAATCTATTGTTGAATTTTGGGAATTCTTTCTATATTCTATATGTAATTCTTGATCAGATAAGTGATATGCACATGTTTCCTCTTGGTCTATAGCTCACCTTTTTAGTCTCTTAATATTGTCTTTTACTTATTTTTTTCTTAAAAACTGCTTTTTAAGGTATGAGTGGCATACAAAACCCCTTTTATTAAGATGTGATTGGCATACAAACAGCTGTATATATATCCAAAGTGTACAATTTGATGGGTTTGGAGATAAACGCACATTTGTGAAACTGTCACCATAATCTATGTTATACACCTGTCCATCATCTCCAGAAGACTTCTTCTGCCCTCTTTGTCATTATTATTATTTTATGATAAGACTACTTAACATAAGATCTACCCTCTTGGCAAATTTTTAAGTATACAAAGCACTGTGGTTAACTGTAGGGATTCTCTTGCACAGTAGATGTCTAGGACTTAATTTGTGTAACCAAACCTTTGTACTTTTTTTTTTTTTTTTTTTGAGACAGAGTCTCTCTATGTTGCCCTCAGTAGAGTGCTGTGGCACAGCTCACAGCAACCTCTAACTCTTGGGCTTAAGCGATTCCCTTGCCTTAGCCTCCCGAATAGGTGGGACTACAGGTGCCCGCCATAATGCCCAGCTATTTTTTGGTTGCAGCTGTCATTATTGTTTAGCAGGCATGGGCCAGGCTCGAACCTGCCAGCCTCAGCATATGTAGCCGGTGCCCTACTCAATGAACTATGGGTGCTGAGCCTATTTTAGATTTCTTATGTAAGTGGTATCATGTATTTGTCTTTTAGTGGATGGCTTGTTTCACTAAGGACAATGTCTGCCATGCGTATTCATATTATTGGACATGACAAGATTCTCTTCCTTTTTAAGACTGAATAATACTTAATTGTATGTATGCCACATTTTCTTTTCCCATTCTTCTTTTTATTTTATTGTTGAGGAGTCATCGAGGGTACAAAGAACCATTGATTGCATTTGTTAGGTAAAGTCCCTCTTATAATTGTATCCTGGTCCCAAAAGGTGTGTCATGCACTGTGATCCCCCACCCCCTCCCTCTTTCCCTCTTCCTCCTCTCCCCTTTCCCCACCTCTTACTGTGTACTAGATCATTAATTGTCCTCATATCAGAATTGAGTGCATAGGATTCATGTTCCTCCATTCTTGTGATGCTTTACTAAGAATAATGTGTTCCCTTTCCATCCTGGTTAATACAAAAGATGTAAGTTCCCCATCTTTTTTTAATGGCTGAGTAATAGTCCATGGTATACATATACCATAGCTTATTAATCCATTCCTGGGTTTAATATTGTCTTTTAAACATAAAAACAGAGAATAGAAAAGTGGCTACCAGAGAATAAGGGGTGAGAGGAGGAGTGTGAGACATTGATCAGAGGGTACAAATCTGAGACTGGAGGAATAATTTTTATTGATCTATTGCACTGTATGGTGAACACAGTTAATAATAATGTGTTTTATATTGCAAAATTGCTAAAAAGTGGGTTTCTTTACATTCTCACCACAAAAAATTAAGTTGATGAGGTGAGGAACATGCTAATTTGCTTAACTGAATCTTTCAACAATGTTTACATAGATTAAAAAATTGCATTGTATCCACAAATATATATATATATATATATATATAATTTGTCAATTAAAATGAATACATTTTATGAAGAATAAAAGTTTTCAATTGTGAGAAAGTACAATTAGTCTTTTTTTATCTTTTGTGGATAAGAACTCTTTAATCCAAGGTCATAGATATTTTCTCTCCTATTTTTTTCTAAAAGTTTATTATTTTAAAACTCATATTTGTGCCTATGATCTATTTGAGTTAATTCTGTACAAGGTTTGAGGGATAAGTCAAAGTTGTTTTGAAATTGCATAACCATTAATTTTTTAGTTTTGAAAAATTTTTAATTTTTATAGATACATAATAGTTGTATATGTGTATGGGATACATATGATATTTAAATGCAAACATATAATTTGTAATAATCAAATTTGGAAGTAGTAACTATGTAAGAAACTCAAGTCTATAGCAAAAAAACAAAAAATCTGATTAAAAATGGACAAAAGGTATGAATAGACATTTTTCAACAGAAGACATGGAAATTGCCAACAGATATATGAAAAGGTGCTCAACATCACTAATCGACATGAAAATTCAAATCAAAACCACAATCATCTTACCTCAGCAACATTTCTTGACAATACTATCCTTCCTCCAATGAATTAACTTTGAAACTTATCAATTTCCTACGGTATTCGTGTGGATCTGTTTCTGTGTTAAGTTGCTTGATTGATCTCTGTGTCAGTCCTTCACTTATACTGCACTCTTGATTATGGTAGCTTTATGGCAAGTTTTTTTTTTTTTTACAATTTTATTGAATCATAATTGTGTACATTGGTGCAATCATAGGGCACAATGTGCTTCATATACATTCAGAAATATTTTGATCGTACTGTTACAGATAGCCTTCATGGCATTTTCTTGATCACTATATAAAGACATTGATAC
>CAUYON010047161.1:0-83264 GCA_963573935.1 Arctocebus calabarensis
GCTACTAGGGAGGCTGAGGCAAGAGAATCGCTTAAGCCCAAGAGCTGGAGGTTGCTGTGAGCAGTGTGACGCCACGGCACTCTACCCAGGGCGATAAAGTGAGACTCTGTCTCTACAAAAAAAAAAAAAAAAAAAGAATGTTAAAATGTTTGATAAGTGACACACACTTGATAAGTGTCAAAGCTAGGATTTGAACAAAGTCTATTGAACTTCAAAGAATTATTATTAGTAATAAAAATGATTGAAAATTTAAAAAGTAAATAATAAGAATTGATAACAACCACACCAGAAATCACTGGAATGTTTCTTTTTAAATTCATTACCAGACAATGAGGAATACAGGAGTAGTCTCATTCAAAGGCTCCCATGTTTCATCATAAACTTACTCGTCTGGTGACAATGGGATCAATTTCTCGTGGATCTTTGTGGGCAAACATCATTAAGTCAGCATTCAAGGTGCGGATCCTCTGGAATCTCAGGCGAATATAGCGGGCAGAGGTAAATTCCAGAAGTTCAGGAGAAGGATCATCAGCACTTGGTCTTCCATTGATTAAAGAAATATGAATCTATGCAATGAGGAAAATAATATAGCAATTAAGTGTAGCCAAAATTGAATATCTAATTTTCTTTCTTTATTCTTGAAAAAATAAAAATAAGTTTCCATTGTCCCAGTTAGGCAGATCCAGGCTCATGTTTACTCACTGGAACCTAGTGAAGTGATTCAGGTATCCTATGGTACTTCGAATATGTGTACGTGTAATCCATTTACTTGTGTTCCAGTCATAAGCAGTATCCTACAATCATCTATATTCCTGTGTTTCAAGGCATTCCATCAATTTGATCTTCCAAATGTTTTCCTAAATTCTTAATTTAATCATTTCTTTTCTGAAAAGCATTGTGCCCTAAATTATTTAAAAGTCTAGTATACAGTGAAAATCAAAAAACTTGGTTAAAAATGTTACAAAATATTAGATAAAAGCTAGGAGCTTTAAAACTAATTCTGTAGTTCAAAGCAGCAAATTATATAGCCTTAAAGTATAGACAGGAAAAATCACAAATTACAAGAAAAATTAGAAAAACCTATAATCATAATTTTGATAGGTTTTTTCCTTGTTATTTTGTATCTTTGTTAGTTTTATTAAACCAAGAAGACAAAATTTTACCAAGAATTTTCACACTCTGAAAAATACACTGTACAAAAATAGTGAAAAGAGTTATGAATTTTTAGAAAAATAACTAAGCACAAATGACACCAGAAGGATTGAATCAGATCATTTTCCATGCCAAAACATTGGAGAAATTACTAAGGAATTGCCTTCCAAATATGCACATGACCGACATAATCTCACAGGAATTTCTCTAAAGCAGAGATTTCTAAGGAGGGACAAATTGTTTGATGAAAAGAATTCCTATCACAGATAAAGGACGTATGCCCCTAATACCTAAAGAACACCGAAAAAACCAACAAAGAAAAAGACCAACATCATAACACAATGGACAAATAAACGAGGGCACTACTCAGAGAAACTCATAAAAATGGCTATTAAACTTTTGATGAAATACTGAACCTTAGTCTTAACAGGAGAAATGCTAATTAAAAGCACATTGAGAAGCTCCCCATTTTTTCAGATTGGGAAATGCATTAAATATCAGTAATACTCACTGACGGCAAGACATAGGTGTTTAGATATTCTTTCTATATTTATGGGTATGCGTGTGAGATGGCACAAACTCAAGAAAGTCAATTTAGCAATAACTCTCAAAATTAGAAAAGCACAGGATTTTTTACTTTGCAATTCCACTTCTGAGAATTATCCTATAGATAGAAAATAACATAGATATTATATTACATATGGACTGAATATATATAAACAGACTGAATGCTTGTGTTCCTCCTAAATTCATATGTTGGAACCCTAATCTCAATGTGATAATATTTGGAGGTGAGGCCTTTGGAGGTAATTAGGTCATGAGGTTGGAACCCTCAAGAAAGGGATTAGTGCCCTAATAAGAGGAGGCCGAAGAGCTAGCTGTCAGTTTTATCACCATATGAGGAAGAGCCAGGGCCCACAAATGATAGTGAACAAGAATTCCTATCCAATAAGGAGAATGACAGTCTATCAGAAAGCTGGATGTTTTCCTTTTTTCTTCCTGCCCAGTGAGACTTAATGTTTTTTAGGAACAAGCAACTACTATGTGACTCTTACTACTTTTTTGTGAGTATTTTTTTGGCGTTGTTTTACCACAAGAAGTCAGCAGTCTGCAAGACAGGAAGAGTGTCCTCAGCAGAACCCAAATATGCTGTCACCCTGATCTCAGACTTTTTAAACTGTGAGAAATAAATTTCTGTTGTTTATGAGCCATACAGTCTATGGAATTTTGTTATGCAGTCTGAACTGACAAAGACAATATTATTCTTTCAGCATATTTTGGTCATAGCAAAAGACTGGAAAACAATCTAATATTCATCAGTGTGGGGTTGGTTAAATAAATTATACATCTATATAATGAATTACATATACTCATAAGAAAAGAGTGAGGAATCACTTGATATACTGATAAAAAGAAGCACACATTCTCACTTTTTTGTGCAATATAAATGGAATCACATAAAAATTATTTAAGAAATTAAAATTGGTAGATTTTGAACTGAAAACATATAGGTAGAGACAGGAAAGCAAAAAACAAACAAACAAACAAAAACAATAAAAAAGAGTCCTGTGCAGGGGCAGGAGATGTTCAGGGACAGTATAGTTAGTGCAAACACTGGGGAGGTAAGACTCAAGATCAACCCACTTAAATTTTCATGCACTTTTGCAAGATGATACATCATGAGTGTTAATTACATTTTTTGACAGGAGAGGCAATGATATGTATTTCCATTTCTAACATCCTGCAGTTAGATAATCCCAGAGAGCTTTTTACAAACTGACTGCCAATAACTACTTGAGTCACTAGAGAAATATGGCAAACTCTGAGATGAGAAATGAATTCTGATGTCACAAAGAATAAACTCAAAATGACTCATGATAAAAATATGAAATTTCCCAGCTAATTGACTCTATCCTGGATACTCAATAAAGAATGAATTCATTTAATCAAAACATTTGGGGGTGTCAGCAGCAAGGTCTCCCTAAATACTAAATTTCAGAACACTGAATGCCCTCTAAATAGAAGAAATTCTCAAAGAGTAAAATAGATCTTACATTTTCCACAATTATGGCATCAAGCAGATAAGCCAGAAATATGTTTAAAATTAAGTTGTCTTTATTGCTTAAGGAGATATCAGTTAAATGTTAAAAGAGTGAATGAATAGATGTATGAAGTCATTACGATCAAATTTCTCTTAGAGGTTAATTTTGGCATCCAAAAAAGTCATGGGTGCCATTTCATGTTTAAATTTCTACCACATTTTCCCTTGACTGCCCCTCAGAATGGCATTTGAAATAAAGGAGATCACTACCTGTCTAGGATTACAGTTTCTGAACAATTATAAGGTTTATTTGATATTAATGTTGTGGCGAACCACATGTGTGTTATATAAGGAATCAGTAAGTTCCTCAGTTAAACACACAAAGACTTCCTTTTAAGGAAGTGTACATATTCTAATTTAGGTTAATAAGCCAGATGATAGCTATATGAAGGATTCAGCAAAAGAACACTTCTCTTCACAGCTTTGGTATTTTCATCAAGCAGTTGTGCCAAGAGATCTTGTGAGCATAGTTAGTCCCAAGCTGTTTCTGGGATATAAAACCAGCCAGCTGTTTGGCCATGTTGTAGGCAGCTTCCTTCCAATGCTTCTTTAAAAATTTTTTTCCACTCCCCTTCAACATAAATCATAATATTGGATAGAATATTTCCACTGGCACGATGATGTCTAATTCCAAGTCCACTGTAATGTTGAGCTTAGCATATGTCCTGATTTCCTATGGAGTGACAACTGGCGCATGTCCATCTTCCAGGAAGATGAAAAGTATCAGCCCCTGAGGCCACCACTGTCTTGCTGTGAGGCCCTGGGAAATCTGTGGTCGTCTAATGTCTCCTGAAATGGTTTCTATTACAGACATGTGGGTGGGTGGGTGGGTGTTCACGCTGTCACAGGAACTCATTAAAACTGAAAATATCAGCCTATGATTATCAACTGGTTTTTTGGATTTTAAACACTTTTCTTTGAAATTAGTTGGCAAATGAAGGAGGAAAAAATCTCATTTTCTAACTAAAGCAGTCACTATTACCCTCTATTCACCCACCTAATTCTGTTTTTATCAGTGTTCCTATACTGTGTAAATTATGTTTTCCTTGCAGATGGATAAGACCTCTGGGACTTTGAGGCATTTTTTCCCTTAGAATACATTTTCAAAGCAGTTTATCCAGAAAATACTCCTATTTCTAGTAGAGATAATTGCCCCTTAGGATTATGCTGGTCTAATTATATTGCTACATTTGCTTTAGAAGGCTGGAAGAGCTATAGTCCTAAACCCTCCTCAATGGTCAAACTTTGTTGAGTGAATAGATGGATGGGAGAATGAAAACTGCTGGGAGATCATCAGTAAGTCTCAGAAACTTGAAATGAGAAGCCCAAGTGTGCAGCTGACAACTTGGTGTGTAGTCTACACTCTTAGAACATTTTTAAATCCTAGTACAAGTTGAAAATAAGCTGACCCCCGGAAATATGATAGAACACTCAATACCTATGTGCAGGTTGAAATTAGCTACCTGTAGGTGTGCTCAAGGAATTTGTAGATAAGAATTGGCTGAGACATCTGGAAAAGTCTTACAGCCAGTCATGTTTAATATGGTATTAGTGGGGCCGGGCGCAGTGGCTCACACTTGTAATCCTAGCACTCTGGTAGGCTGAGGCAGTGGACTGCTTGAGCTCGGGAGTTGGAAACCAGCCTGAACATGAGTAGAGACCCTGTCTCTAAAAATGGCCGAGTGTTGTGGCAGGTGCCTATAGTCCCAGCTACTTGAAAGGCTGAGGGCTTTCCTCAATTGCTTGAGTCTAGGAGTTTGAGGTTGCTGTGAGACTCTGTCTCAACAGCAGATTAATAATAATAATGATAATAATACTATGGTATTCATTTAGGGAAGGAAGTTAAGATTATGAAGATAAGGCCAGGCACAGTGGCTCACACCTGTAATCCCAACACTCTCGGAAGCTGAGAGGTGGATTGCTTGATCTCAGGAATTTGAGACCAGCCTGAGGAAGAACAAAACACTGTCTCTACTTTAAAAAAAAAAAAAAAGAAGAAAGCAAGAAAGCAAGAAAGAAAGCAAGAAAGAAAGAAAGAAAGAAAGAAAGAAAGAAAGAAAGAAAGAAAGAAAGAAAGAAAGAAAGAAAGAAAGAAAGAAAGAAAGAAAGAAAGAAAGAAAGAAAGAAAGAGAGAGAGAAAACTAGCTTGGAGTTGTGGCAATTGTCTGTAGTCCTAGCTACTTGGCAGGCAGAGGCAAGAGGATTGCTTGAGCTCAACAGTTTGAGGTTGCTGGGAGCTATGATACCAGGACACTTTACCCAGGTGACAGAGTGAGATTGTATCTCCATAGAAAAAAAAAAGATTATTAATATCACCTTGAAAAATGAACCTAATCTCTTTTATTTTAGATTCTGAAAATAAGAAAAAAAATAGTACATTCATCCCTTAGTGTCCATAAGGGATTGGTTTCAGGACCCCCTTGGATACAAAAATCTGGGAACTCCCAAGTCCCTGATATAAAATAGTAGAGTATTTGCATATAACCTATGTACACCCTCCTGTGTACTTTAAATCATCTCCACATTACCTATAATATCTTATACAATGTAAATGTTGTATAGATTGTTATAATACTATATTGCTTAGGGAATAATGGTATGAAAAAACCTGCACATGTTCAATACAGATGCAATTTTTGCTTAATACTTCTGATCTGAGGTTGGTTGAAGTAATGAGTGTGGTACTCATAGATCAGGAAGGCCCACTGTATATGTTGGGGAAAGGGAGGTGAGCTGTGGGAAGTTTAGGGGCTGGGCATAGTGCAAGAGTATATTATTGTTTTCTAGTACAGAGTGAAGACTCTGGGGTCTGGCTTTGGACAGTAAATAGGTACATTTTGATCTATTCCTTCTCAATACTCCTATTATTCCACGGATCTTTCTTCATTCCTCTGAGACTACTCTTGGAAAAGTTACCAGTGTCCTTCACATTGCTGGCTAAAATGACCCACTTTCAGTCCTCACCATACTGAACCTATTAGCAGTGTTCGAAACAACAGCTTACTCCACAGACTCCCAGAACACACTGTCCTTGCCTTGTTCCTATCTCTCCAGCTACATCTTCCCATTCTCCTTCACCACTAGTTGGCTCTTCCCCAACATTCTAATCTTAGAGCCCCACGGTGCTCAGTCCTGGGCCATGTGTGCTCACTTGGTAACACCATCAAAGCTCAAGGCTGTAAATACCATTTCTACTGATGCCTCCCACATTGAATTCTCCAGGCGTGACTCCTCTCCAGGTCAGAATGCAGACATCCATTGCCTACTCGCTAAATTCACTTGGCTATTTAACAGGCAGAAGAGTTCCTGATGTTCATCCTCAGTCTTTTCAGTTTCACCAAATTGGGATCAACAATTTAGATTCATGCTTCACTACTTTTGTTTTCTTTCATTCTACATCAACTCTATCTGAAAATCTTGTTGGTTCTACTTTCAAAATAGACTAACCATCTCAGCACACACCACCGTGGTTAAGACTGCTGTGGGCCAACCTTACATCATCTCCCACCCGGGCCAGTACTGTTGCTTGTTTCTCCACCCACTAGGACTTGAGTCCCAGGAGTTGAAGGATTTTTATCATGTCGTTAATTGATCTAATCCCAGCACATAGGATAGCATCTTGTAAAAATTAAATGCTAAGTAAAAACTTTGGAATACATGAAATTTATGTAATTTCCAAATGTTTGGCAAATTTAGCTTTCTATCTAAAAGGAAATTTCATAGAAAAATCAGAATTTTTTCATTTTATTGTATTTATATGACTATACTCTTATATGAATAAATCTTTAAATGTGCTATTTCCACAAGATAAAATTAAAGTCCATAATCCTTCATAGAATTTTCTACTCAAACTTGAGGTAAGTTGATTTTGACAAAATTAAGAAATTAATAGCTTTGACCCATGCTTTCCTTACATCTAAGTCTACTATGCATGTTAATAATACTTAAATATTATTCAACTTTATTTTCTATTATAAGGGAGTTCCATTTTGACAGGATGTTTTTAGCTGAGAATAACATATAAACATGTTTTCTGAAGCATAAAATGGATTTGAACTTAAGAACCACTCAACTTAATTTTGTTAACTAGAGTATAGTGCACTTTATCCATTGCTTAATTCCTTCCATGGGCAAATCATTTCCCAGCTATTTCATTGTCCAACTTATAAATTCAGAACTAATATTTATAAAAGAGCCAAAGAAAAAATAAACTATATTAGGAGACTAGATTACTTAAACCCTATGGATAATTCAGTAACCACCAATAAGTAACAATTACAGATTATCTAGCTTCAGCCAAAAAGATGATATTAAGTGTATTATAATCTTTATGAATCATTACTAGTTATATTATATATAACCAAATACTTGTTTAAAAAACCTTACTTTATCAGAAAGATTTTTTATTATAATTTTAAAAATCTTATCGTATCAAAGCAATATCAGGTTTTCTTGGAATATTATAAAAATACGAAAATGTATGAACACATGAGCAATGCATGAGTAATATAAATACTGGATAAATAATAAAAGTTGCATAACATATCATTTATAATACAAGTTGCTAAAGTATTGAAACATTTCAGTCTAGAGATTTTCCCACCAAAAATCTTTAGGGCCTTATTGAACAAATAGAGGATTATAGACTCAATCTTTTTCTAGACATTATCTCTTCCTCTACAGGCATAGTTTTTTTTTTTCATTTCCCATATTTTATTATTTTGTCCAAATACCAGTTGTCATTTTTAGAATTATTTTTATTTAATCAAGCATTGCTTACTTTCACATTCAGAAAATTAGGTCCACCGAAGGCTTAAAACACATGCTTACCTCTCAGAGCTTCATCTCTCGTTTGCCTCACATCTCCATATTTCCCTTTCATCTAGTCCATAAGTCATTCTTCATTCAAAAACATTTATTGGATGCCTATTGTGTGGTCACTTGCCTTTTTATGCCATAGTCTCTCTGTTTCTCCGTTTCTGTACTGCTCTCCTTTATATGCATTGTGTACATATTTAAGGTCTCAGCCACAATGTCAATTCCATTTTTCTGTACATGCCTCCATGATCTAGTAATGCCTCCTGTGAATTCCCCAAGCTTCTTTGACTCTCTCTTCCATTTCAATTGCCTATTTATTTGTGTCTGCTACTAGACTATAAATACAGTGAGGTAATAACTTTGTCTTATTTATAGTAAATCTACAATGCTTAACATATTGAGTAGTACATAATAGATTCTCAATAATTACTTATTGAATAAATAAATCAATATCAGTGCCCAAATAGTATAGACTGGGCTAGGAGTGCTAGTGAATTAACTTTCTCCTCAATAAAACCTTTATAATTTGTGCATTGCATGTTATCATTTAGAATTTGACTTTGTATACATTTTAATTATATTTTATCTATATTTTAAATTCCATTTATTAAATATGCATCATAAATTTTAGTGTGTTTGTTTATCATCATACAATACATCATTTTTAAAGTTGTAGTAGGTCAATTACACATAAAAATATAGGTATCTCATATATTAAACAGGTACCTCTATATATTTGGGTAAATCAATAAAAAGTACTTAAAAACACTAGTGGAACCATTTATAAAGAGAAAAAGAATGAAATACACATCTATAATTAATTTATCCCCTTCAATTATCTCAATATTCCTACTGACCAGACTTTCTCTTCATGCAACATGGAAAGCACTGAATTAATTTGTAAGGTCTTTAACAAATATGCCACTATCATTAGAAGTTTATAAGCCCAAACAAAAAACTACTCTTCAATGATGAGTGACTACTCATCTACTAAAAAAGTAAAGCTTTGAATAATAAAAATCAAAAACTGTGTGCAACCTCAACTTCTTTAACTAACTTATTACAAGAAGACAGGGAAATGTCAGATTAATGAAACATCTAACGAATAAGACTGTGTCATTGACAACTCTACCCTTGAGATTAGTCTTAGCAGATCTTTCACTCTAAAAAACCCAAGTATTTTGCTTCAGAAACTTACTTGGTTTCAACTGTCCCTGAAACTTACATTGCTGTTCTCCTATTTGTTAGAATTATAGTTCTTTTACTGTCATGTCTGAATGAGAGCTTTGCCTTCCAAAAAACATTTAAACAGATTCTTCACTATCAAAGCAATAGCCATCAATTACAGCATAACAAGAGAATTAGTGCTTTTTAAAGACTATTTGTCATCTTAGGTTTTTTTTTTCCTTTTGTAGTAAAACTACTTACAATATTACGTCAAAGTTTTGTGCAGCTTCTCTACTGGTCAAAGAAGAGTGTATCTTCCATTCTCTCTCTCTGTTTCTTTCTCTCTCTCTCATTTTATATTAGAGTCAATTGGAACTTTTTTTTTATTTTTTTTTTTTGGTGCCAAGAGTAGCTTTAATGAAGCAGTGCTTTCTAACTACTATGGAACTACTGAACACACAGAAGGACTAAGTTTTTAGGAAGTTCAAAAATTGAAACATTCTCGGCTGCTTTAAGAATTCCAATTATCTCAAAGTCTCAAAATTGGTATGGTCCTTCCTTTCAAAAAGCTTCTGGTGGTCTTCTTGCATTCTACCACTCAAAGCAATCCAGCAAAGCATTTAATTTTAAGCCCCTCATTCAAGGTAATCTTAAATTAGTTTCTTCTGCAACATGCCCTATGGGTGGCCTGTAATCCTTATAATTGAATGGGCGATCTTGATATCGTTCACACTGATCATGGACATCAGAGGAACACTGACCACTAAGTGCTTGAATTTTCAAAAGGAGAAAATTATTACTAAATGAAAACTTTACCCTCCACCTCCTATTTTTGCTCTGAAAGGACCCTAATACCCTGATATACAACAATTCACTTTAGATGTTTTTTGTTTGTTTTTTGAGACAGAGTCTCATTTTGTTGCACTTGGTAGAGTGCCGTGGTGTCACAGCTCACAACAATCTCAAACTCTTGGGCTCTAGTGATTCTCTTGCCTCAGCCTCTTTGTAGCTGGGACTATAGGTGCCTGCCACAACACCCAGCTATTTTTAAAGATGGGGGCTCCCTTTGGCTCAGGCTGGTCTCCAACTCCTGAGCTCAGGCGATCTGCCCACCTTAGAGAAAGCTGGGTTTATGGATGAGAACCACCACGGTAGGCCCTCACTGTATATATGTTTTAAAACATCTTCAAGTAATAATGAAAAAGTACTCCAAGTTGAAAATATATCTTTATGGTTTTCTTTCTCCAGTTAAAGTATATAAGATTTGCATAGATAAAAAGCAGAGTTGTCAAAATAGATTTTTCAGTCTCTTCTGGGAATTTCTCATTTGCATTTTATCAAATACAGATGTCATTGCTAAATTTTTGCGTTGTCAGCCTTACACCATATAGGAATACAGTCATCCTCTAAAATTCACAGCCAGGAGAAGGAGTTGGAGGAGTAGCGTCAGAACAATTCAGGAGGGGAAAATCATACAAAGTTCTCTCACTCTCCTCAAACATTTGCACTGCTACAAATTTTGTTTTGGGTGTGCCCCAACCAGAGACAGCTTAAGAGAATAGAACTTTTAGTCATCTATTCCATTTCATGGTTATTTCAGAAATCCCTTTAAAATACATAAGACCTTGCACATAAAAACAACAGTGGTTATTATTTCGTAATTACTGGATATCAGACACTCTTGGATGTGATCTGCATGCACTAACTCACAAAATATTAACTCATTTAATTCTTACCACATCCTCACGAGGTCAGCGTTATTGTTCTCTCATTTTTTTAAATGGAGATAGAGTCTCACTGTGTCATCCTCGGCAGAGTGCTAGAGTGTCACATTTCACAGCAACCTCAAAATCTTGGGCACAAAATATTCTTTTGCCTCAGGCTCCCTACGAACTGGGACTATAGGCACCTGCCACAATGCCGGGCTATTTTTTTTTTTCTAATTTTAACAAGTATGGCTAAGTTCATACAGCTAGGATGTGTTCCAGTTCTAGTCTAAGTTCACTGAATGTGCTCACCACTATACCACCTTTCTTGAATAAAAACCAGCTGGTAGGCTTGGCGCCTCTGGCTCAAGGCGGGTTGAGCTTACACATACACCTGAGCTGGTGGGTTTGAATCCAGCCTGGACCCACCAAACAACAATGGCGGCTACAACCAAAAATTAGCCGGGCATTGTGGCGGTGCCTATAGTCCCAGCTATTTGGGAGGCGGAGGGAGGAGAATGGCTTGAGCCCAGGAATTGGAGGTTGCTGTGAGCTGTGATGCCGCAGCACTCCACCCAGAGTGACAGTTTGAGGTGCTGTCTCAAAAAGAAGAAAAAAAGAAAAGAAAAGAAAAGAAATACCAGCTGGTAATCTGGGCATTATTTGAAGACTTCCAAACAGAAAGCTCTCCGCTCGTGAGACAGCCGAGCCTGTTTTATGCACCTTCCCTTTAGCTTCCATCGGAGTTGGGCTTCCATTCCAATCCTGTCTATGACAAATCCAGCATTTTAACTCCATGTTCTCTTTATTGTCCTGTTCTCGAATTTTTGGAATTGTCTTTACTGTTTTATTTCCCCTCCTCTTTGCTTCTCTTCATAAATTTGTGCTGGATTTATCCTTCCAGTCCTATCCATTCTGGACTTTCAGGCGTAGGTGCTTACCAGGCCCCAGGTCACCACTCAGAACCCACCTGTAGGTCAGATGGTACTCAGGCCTTCTGGGAGGGACAGGAGTGACGTGGAGTAGAGCAGCAGTGAGCACTGCTGTCAAAGGAGAATCCCAGACCTAATAACACCTCTGCCATTGATCCATATTAGCTAAAGCCCCTTCTGGTAAATGGAAACAAAGCTCTGTGCTGACCAAAACCAGAAACGTGCCTAAGAGTTGAAGGTTAAAAGCCTGTGTATCCAAAAAAGAAAAGTCTTAATTAAAGTCTTAATTAGCATCATAGCAAATGAAATTGGTAATGATAGGTTTGCTGTTTAAGTATTTCAGTAAGTGCAAACCATTCACTGGTGTTCAAAAACATGTATACCTTATAGAACATTCTAGAAGATAGGAAGTATTCCAAATTACAAAACTTGAAATTGTAGGGGAAAGAAGAAAATATCTTAACAACAAAAATAAATATCTGTGAAACTAACATAATCTTCCTTAATGTGGAGAGCTATTAGAGGAAGTCCTGATAGAGTAAAAAAAAGAAAAAGCCACTGAGAGTACAATGACCTACATCGGGGAGACAGAACAATCAGTACACTTGAAAGACGTGGAATAACAACACAAAGGAAGACTTAAGCAACATTTTCCTGTTTTGTTTTCAGTTCCCGTGTGGGAACACTTGTTTAAAATTAAAATAAAATCTTGGAGCACGAGGTACAAATACAATGCCAGATCTTGTGTCATTGGATTAGAACAAAACCCAGACACATACTTGAAAGAGAAATTCAGCCCCTTTCATTCTCATCCTCTGACTCTAGGGTCCCCCAGGGGGATAGTGTATATATGTACACATGTGTGTATTACAAGTACAGAAGTAAACGCTGTATAAATGCATTAATTTAAAATTTTTCCCAACTATATTTTCTGCCATTTATTGCCTGGGTAAATTTAGGAAATTTAACAGCATTTAGAGATGGCTGTTGGAAATCTCAACTGATTTTATGTTCGGAAAGGTTCATACTCAAATAGCAAGTCGTTAGAGACTTTAAAATACAGAGTCATACTAATACTCAGGAAAGAGATGGACCATAGACACAAGCTCCTCAAGGCTGATCATGTTCCATAGGCTAACAATATATCTAAAGTCCCCTACATTGTGCATGGATAAACTACAGTCCCTGTGACTGTCACTTTCCTACCCTCTGACATTCGCCTACCGACTCCCTACTCTCACCTATATTTTAACATTCTCCGAATGTTTCCTCTTTTCTCCACCTTTCCCCCCTTCTTAGTTTTGTTTTCATGTTATTAATTTCTTTATATCTCTTTCCATATTATTACTTATTCTTCACCTAACTCTTATTTGTTTACTCTTTTCCTGCTTAATTTCACTTCATCTGTAGAGTGAAATTGAATATCCAGATCTGGTCAAGTTTCTTTGTTTTCAAGTGAAATCATGTGGCCTATCCCTCTGAATACGGCCTTTACCCTCGCTCTGCCAGAAAAAACAACAGGTCTTATCTCTCCAATTTTATGACATTTTCATTGCACAAGGAATTAAAAAAAAAAAAAAGAAAAATATTTAATTTGTTTTTGCAGAATAAAATGCTGTATTTCGACAGATTCATTTTCATTTTGCTGGTCTTCTAAATCTGAATCTGGGTCTAAGACTACAGGGATGTTTGTGTAGGTATACTTTTGTAATACTGACCACCCCTGTGTGCTTGATGCTTTGTATAACTGCTTGTCTGCAGGTGTTTGTGGGTGTGGGTGTGCGCAGAGAATTAACTATGGTTTAAGGTCACATACATTGAGTTGGAGATAGATTGCTTGTGTTCCAATTCCAGCTCTGCCATTTATTGCCTGTGTACATTTAGGAAATTTACTTAATCTGTCTGTGCCTCAGTTTCCTATGTAAATGGCAAATACTAATTTTATCAAAATTTCTCTTAGGCTGAGTCTTTGATCCAGGGGATTTGAAGAATGAGCCAAAGGACCATGCAAATATGTGACAGGATAGAGTTTACTGTAGAAAAGGACTAGAGAAGGAGGGGAGAGTGACAGAACCCCAGGTAGCAGCAGCAGAGGGAGAGACCTAAGGGGGAGCCCCCCATGGGCTTTTTGTCTAGGGGTTCATATACTGCCTGGGAGCAGGGGACTTGGGAATGTCTGTCGCACTTGGCCAGGAGCCCACAGACAGAAAGCATTCTGTCCATGTTGATTAGCAAATGAATATATGAGCAAATGGATGTGATCCTACAGTCTCTGTCCCAGTAAAGCAGCACCGTACATGTTTCCACTCTATGGGGAACCACTCAGATGAGATCAGGATGCTTTTCCCTGATCTTGCTTGAGTTCAGAAGGTAAGGTCCGGAAAGGTCTATTTTCCCAGGATTAGAAAATAGGAGTCGATGTCCTGCTCTGAACAGAGGACCCTAAATCACTAATATCTATCTTAAAATACTGTGTGGTATATTAAAAGAAACGATGTATGTGAAGTTGTTAGAATAATACCTACCACACAGGCACAACTATTGTTAGCTGTTGTTATTCTTGAAAAAGTAAGAAAAATAATGCAGATGACAGTGTCTCCCTGCTGTAGCAGTGATGTATTACCAACCTGGACGGCCTGAGACAGTGGGGACAAAGTTTCCACCCGCAAGGGAGAGGAAGGATGATCTTGAAAACGCTACAACGTTTGAATGTCAATGGGAGAATAGTGCATCAAGTCTTCCTGTGTTTTGTCTTTTCATCCCCCAGTTTGCACACAAGCAAGCCCTGCGCTGAGGCTGTTGCTCCAGGATGGCCTGTAGTCTCCACCCTGGATGTGATAGCGTTTAGGGCCAAGAAGAGACTAGACAATCAAATACAGCATAAAGGCATCAGGAAGAGGAAGTTATAGAACTACTGACATCTGGGCAGCAGTTTGTAAGAGGAGAAAATAAAAAGGAAAAGGACGTGATGTGAGAAGACACCAGACTGGCAGCTCATCCCTGTCTAAGCACAGATGGCTAGACATCACTCGCAAAGACCAAGCCTGGAAGAAAGCGTTGCACTGAGGAGGTCTGCTGTTAATTTTGCCCGCTTACAGTACGAGAGCAATTACGATACATGTTAACGGTATCCTAAGTGTAGGTCCCTCCCGTCATGCTGTACAGAGTTAGCCCATACTTATTTATTTACTAGGTTTCTAGGATGTTGGCTCTGTGCACCTCAACATCTGTACAGCACCAGCGGGTCTCTAGTCCCTTCAAAGAAACAGGGTGCGCAAAGGGACCTCTCCTCCCACACAAGCAGAGGATGAAGTTTTCTGTAGACTTACTGAGGACACAGCGTTCTTGTTCCTTTGCTGGACTCAGACTAATAACTGACCACAGGAAGCTACAGGGCCGTGCCCTCAAAGAAGCTTGATCCAGCTTGTGCTGTTGGAGAGCTGCCGGGGAGGAAGGACATGCTGAAACCCAAGGCTTTATTTTCCATAGGAACCCATGCAGAATAGCTAATATTCAGAAACATTAAAACTTAAGAAAAATGAATAAGTAGCTGATTAGAGGTCATTGATCATTATTGTAAGTTACTTGTCCAAAGTGGACTTTGTTTCACCACATTCTTTTTCTCTTTGCTCTGGACCAGCTCAGTGTGAATGAAAGGTACAGGGAATAAAACATTTAATCAATCTTCCAGGGGCCAGGGCTGAATTGCTTTCTGTTATACATTGGCTGCCAACTTCACAGAATCAGGAGTGTTTTCAATTATTTGTAATATGCTTTCCCAGAAGAATTTATAAAAGGTTGTTTAGGCAATGTTCCCTTTTCTATTAATGACAAAAAAATACAACTGTTTCTCCTTAGCAAAAAGAAAAGGATTTAAATTAGGAAAATTGTTATGAATGTTGTCATTGGAGTTAAGAGTTTTTCTTTTTTTCTGCATTTGGTTGTTTTTATTCTAAACTGGCTTCAGTGAGGAGTGACAATAACATTGTTACATTTCTACTTTCCTCTCTAGGGAAGAAATAAGAAGCTAACATGAATTTCTTTATGGAGCTAGTTTATAACAATGACACCTATAAAAAATAAGCACATGTCATGTTTATCTAATGTTGATTTTATAGTTCTAACAACTGTGAACTTGGTTATTTGGAAAAAATATAACACTGTTAAGTCCAGTGAATATGCACTGCTCAGAATATAGATTTTCTAATCTCTCTATTTCTAAAAAAATTACCTTTTATCTCTCCACATCTCCCATGTCCCACCACCATCAGCATCACTGCTAAGTTATGTATTTCTCAATCTGATAAAGTGCAAATAAAGGCATAGACTCATTATTAGGAGTTGCAATTGCGTATCCGATGACCAGGTGTGTATGGTAGGCTTTTGAGAAACAGAAGCATGAATCTCTGAAATCCTGTGTGCAGGTACACAGACTCTGTAAACAGAGATGTACAGACTCTGTTACTGATGTGGAGAGACAAGCCATCTCTTATCCCCATCACCTCAGTTTACAGCACAGCGCCAGGGATCACAACAGCGGCTCTCCATGGGCTACTCAAGGAACCAGGGTGCGCCCGAGAGAGCTGGTCTTGACAGATCGGAGGCCCATGATTGGTGTAAGTCTGGGCTGTGGTTTACTTGTAGGTTTGTCTAAAAATCTGATAAACATTCCATCCTTTCTATAACTTCATTCCTGATGATCCACCTTCTTTTTAGTTTCTAATTCTTTCTTCTTCATGGTAACTAAGCCCTTTCCCTGGAATATCTCCTGACCTTTCTATCCTCCAACAATTTTACTTGAGCTGAAATGATACTTCCTCCTAACCTCTACATCTAGGTCCCTGCATCTTTAGTTTGACTGAGTTTCTAAAGGGTGTTATTCTTTAAAAGTAAAGTATACCTTATTCCAAATTATAAGGACACGTACCACTCTGTCCTTACTTAGATCTTGTCCCTCATATTTATCTGTCCCTATTTCTTTGTACTGGTCTCTCTGATAAATGATGTGATGGCACTGGAAAAGACAGAGGGAAGCATTCTCATATGACACAAACATTATCCATTTATACAGTCATACAGAAGTGCTCATACACCACCAATAATCTTGTTTCCTAAAAATACAAATATGTACATACATCAACAAACTAATGAACAATTTTGAAATAATAATTTCAGAGTTTATATATCCAAATGAGTGTTTCCCTTCCAAAATAATTTCAGGGTGCTCTATTTATAACACTATTGATTTTCTCTAGCTGTTTCAATACTGCTGTGTCTTTACTGCTGGGTTGTTTTCCTTTAAGTGGTAGGAGGGAGAGTATTTCAAGAACAAAGGATAGCAGTAAAGGAAAACAGGTCACAAAACTTAAAGGTCAAAATAGAAATTGAAAATTCAAGCCACAGCTGGCTGCAGTGGTACATGTCAGTAATTTCACCTACTCCAGAGGCTGAGACTGGAGGATCATTTGAGCCATTTGACCTCAAGAGTTCAAGACCAGCCTGGACAACATAATGAAACCCCATCTCCAAACAAAACAAAACAAAATGAAACAAAAAATTAATGCTGAAGATGAAGGAAGGCACAGATAGTGAAACCTGCCCACATATTTCCTCTACCACCCAGAACTTCAGGGCTCCTTTTTCACTCAATATTTTTTAAAAATCAACCACATGAAACTGTTGGAAAATATTAAAAATGTGAGAAGAAATTGGTAACCAAAGATTGTTTTCTCAAGAATCCTTTGGTTTGGCTCGGTGCCTGTGGCTCAATGGGCTAAGGCACCAGCCACGTACACCTGAGCTGGCGGGTTAGAATCCAGCCTGGGCGGCCAAACAACAATGACGGCTGCAACCAAAAAATGGCCAGGCATTGTGGCGGACGCCTGTAGTCCCAGCTACTTGGGAGGCAAAGGCAGGAGACTCGCTTGAGCCCAGGAGTTGGAGGTTGCTGTGAGCTGTGTGATGCCACAGCACTCTACCAAGGGCAACATAGTGGGACTCTGTCTCAAAAAAAAAAACAAAAAACTTTGGTTTAACAAAAGAATCGAATCCTATCAGCTGTGGACCTTAACCCTCAGGCCATGGACTGGTACAGGTCCATAGCCTATTAAGAACTGGGCCAGATACCAAAAATAAGTAAATGGAATATGATCAAGCTAAAAAGTTGCTATACAGTTAAGGGCACCACAACTAAAGCAAACAGACAACCTTCAGAAGGGGAGATTTTTGCATGTTACGAATCTGTCAAAGAGCTGATAAATAGAAAACTCAAACTAATCAACAGGAAAAGAGCAAACAACTCCATTTATAAGTGGGCAAGACACTTAAACAGAAACTTTGCCAACAATGACAGATGAATGGCCAACAAATACATGAAAAAAATGCTCATTGTCTCTAATCATCAGAGAAATGCAAATCAAAATCACTCTGAGTTAACACCTAACTCCAGTGAGATTAGTCCATATCACAAAGTCTCTAAGGTACAGATGCTGGCATAGTTGTGGAGAGAAGGGAATACTTTTACATTGCTGGTGGGATTGCAAACAATACAACATTTATGGAACAAAGTACAGAGAATTCTTAAAAAACTAAAAGTCAACCTTCCATTTGATCCCACAATCCCATTACTAGATATCGGCTCAGAAGAACAAAAATTACTTTACCACAAGGACGTTTGTACCAGTTCTGTTCACAAGTTATAAAAGCAACCCAAATGGCCATCAACCATGAATAGATTATTCAGCCATAAGAAAAGATGGAGACTTTACATCCTTTATATTTACCTGGATGGAGTTTAAACAAAAATGGGAAAAAAAAATCCAATATACTCAATTCTAATATGAAACCAATATATAAACAATACATACCCACATGAAAGATAAAACACAAATATAGTCCAGTAAGCGAGAGGGGAGAGGAAGGGGGGAGAAGAGCATGATTCACGGGAGGAGGGAGGGCAATTGGTGGGACCTTACCTACTGTGTACAATGTGAGAGTATTCAGCATGCCCCCTGGGTGAAGGACTAAACTACAACTTGAACATTACCTTAGAATTGAAAATAATATAACCTAAACATTTGTACACTTATATTAATTTGAAATAATAATAATAAAAAAAAGAACTGGGCCAGAGAACAGAAAGTGAGCAGCAGTTGAGTGAGAAAGCTTCATCTGTATTTACAGCCACTCCCTGCTGTTTACATCACTACTTGAGATCTGCCTCCTGACCTATCAGTGACAGCGTTAGATTCTCATAGGAGCATAAAGTCTACTGTAAACTGTGCATGGCCAGGATATAGGCTGGGCATTCCTTATGAGAATCTAAACAGCCCTCATGCTGTCTGTAGAAAATTGTCTTCCATTAAACCAGTCCCTGGTGCCAAAATAGTTGGGGACTGCTGCTTTTAAGACTAATTATTCAATATGGAAAAGATTTTACTGTATCAATGTTACTTATTAAAAAAAAACAAACAACTTAGTGGTAAAAAAAAAATAGACCATTTATGATAGCTGAAAAAAAGATAAGATACTTAGAAATAAATTTAACCCAGGAGATGAAAGACCTCTGTACACATAAACCTATAAAATGTAGATAAAAAAAATCCACAGAAAAAATGGAAAGATATCCTGTGTTCATGGACTAGAAGAAATAGTATTGTTAATTGTCCACACTACCCAAAGCATTCTGTAGATTCAATGCAGTTCTATCAAAATTCCAACATTATTTTTCATAGATATAGAAACATTTCTGAAATTCATATGAAACCTAATAGAACTAGTCAAGGTAATCATGAGCAGAAAGAACAAAGCTAATTTCCAACAATTCAACAAAGCTATAAAAATTGAAACAGCATGGTAATGGTAACAAAAAAAAGATATGTCAACCAATACAATAAAATAGAGAGCCCAGAAATTACCTCATGCTAGTATAGTCAATTGATTTCTGACAAAGGGGCCTAGAATATTCAAGGGGAAAAGGAAAATCTTTTCAATGAATGATACTAGGAAAACTGGATATCCACATATAGAAGAATAATATTGGACCTTTGTCTCAACCCATACATAAAAATCAACTTAAAATGAGTTGAAGATTTACATGTAACATGAATAATTCTATAACTATAAGAAGAAAACACAGAAGAAAAGCTATAGACATGGTGCGGGCAATGATTTTTTGGATTTTACTCCAAAGCATAGGCAATAAAAGCAAAAATAAAGAAATAGGATTATAGCAAAGTAAAAACCACATAGCAATGGGAAGCATTAACAGTGTATAGAGACAGCCTAGAGATTGGGAGAAAATATTTGCAAGGGTCAATATCCAAATTATATAAGGGGCTCAACTAACTTACTAATAGGAAAAGAAAAATTCTAATTAAAAAATAGATAAGGAAATTGAACAGACATTTCTCAAATGAAGACATGCATATGGACAATAGAGGTGTTAAGAAATGCTCAACACTGTTAATGATTAGAGGAATGCAAATTAAAATCACCATGAGGTATTACCTCTCACTTGTCAGAATTGTTATTATCAAAAAAGACAAAAGGGTTTGGTGCCGTAGCTCAGTAATTAGGGCACTGGCCATACATACTGAAGTTGGTGTGTTCACACCCTGCCTGGGCCTGCTAAAACAACAATGACAACTACAACAAAAAAATTGCAAGGCATTGTGGCCAGCTCCTGTAGTCCCAGCTACTCGGGAGGCTGAGGAAAGAGAATTGCTTAAGCCCAAGACGTTGAGGTTGCTGTGAGTTGTGATGCCACATAACTCTGTTAAGGGCTGACATAGTAAGACTCTGTCTAAAAAAAAACCCCAAAAAACAAAAAACATAAAAGATAACAAGTGTTGGTAAGAATGTGAAGAAAATGGAATCCTAGTATACTGTTGGTGGGAATGTAAATTAGAACAACCATGATAAATTGTATGGAGTTGCACTCCTATGCTCACTGCAGCACTATTCATGAAATCAGCCAAAAAAGTGCCTATCAACTGAGGAATGGGTAAGAAAAAATGTAGTATAGATACAAAACAAAATACCATTCAGCCCTAAAAAAGAAGAAATTCTGTCACTTGCCACCACTTGGATCAAACTGGAGAACATCAAGCTAAATGAAATGAGTCAGACTCAGAAAGATAAATACTGTGAGTTCTCACTTTATCTGGAATCTCAAACAACTGAACTCAGAAAGAGAGTAGAATGGTGGTTATACTGGCTGGGGGGACTGAGGGTAACTGGGAGATGATGGTCAAAGCATACAAAATCTCAATTAGGAGGAATGTGGATTTCACGTTTTGCATTTTAAGGCATAGCATGGAGAATGTAGTTAGGAACAGAGAACTGCACGTTTCAAAATTGCTGAAAGAGTAAATTGCAAATGTTGTCATTCCAAAAAATGGTAATTATTTGAAGTGATGGGTAGGCTAACCAGCTTGATTTAATTATTCTACATTATATTGATAAATCATAACATCACTTTTGTACCCCATACATTTATACAATTATAATTGTCCATTTACAATAAAAAATACAAAACCATCAAAAAACACCTGCAAAAAATATGCAATATGCTTATATCTATTTATACAACTATGCTATGAATTATATTTAAATTTATAATTCTGCCTGTTGCTGTCTTCAGTCATTAATATCATTAAGACACAACAGGTTAAAAAATGTCAATACATTATCATCTTAGCATAAAGTCTCTTATTTATATTTACAACTTCCACATATCCCTCTTTACACATCATTGAGTGGACTATGTTGCCAAATTTTGTTCCTTTTTAACTTTGAAAAACAGAAGTATAATTATGCTTTAGGTGTGTCACCTAAAATGCCCTTCCAGCTTGTGGAATAGGTTATGTTTGTTTTTCAATGAACATCTGCTTGACAAATTGAAATGCTAATTATGATTTATCATTTCCAGGACATCAAATATCCAGATAGTCATAAATGGTGATGACTAACTATATTTCTCAGTTTCACCCAGATGTTTGGCATCACATAAGACCACCTTAGTTTTGCATAAAAATGAAATGTGTCTTGAGTCTGGCTCATCCCAGTACAGAACAAACTAACACAAATGAAATGGAGAATAGTTAATTTTTTTCTCAAGATGTGCAATTCTGTTATATGAGTTTAAAATATCATAATTAAACTTGCTCTTAAAAGATAAATGTCTTTCAATGAATATCAGGAAAATCCAAAATTAAAACCCAATTTTGAATAGCTAGCATTAAATGTGAATATCAAAAACTGAAAATAATGTATCCTTTATTATAAAACCCTTTCAGGCTCTAAATTAAAGTTCATTTTTCAGCTGTTATTTCAAGAATGTACTATCATGATACATCCTTGACTATACAATATCCAGGGTCTGATGTGATAATTTAGAATATAGATGCTAGGGGATATAAAACAGTATACACTACTGTGTTTACTTTCGTGTAAGGTACGTTAAACCTAGATAAGCTTGCTCAAGTTTCCCTTGATGTACCTGGAGCCCCTTCCCCTGACACTATTTTGTTTTCTTAGGAATCAAATGAAATTATCCATCACTTATTGTGTAAATCACATCCAAGTCTAAGGGCACGTTTCCCAAAAGTGTATTTTCACATCTTGCAACAAAAAGAATAAGTAATGCTTTCAATGTCCTTGTGAGAAATCTCTTCGTCCAAAACTGTGTGTGTTTGCTCTTTGATTTCACTGGTTCTACCTCATCTCTCTGACCTCTAAAGGTCAACCTCCCCGAGGGCTCAGTTCTAGGAATGTTTTTCTTTTTGGCCTTCACACACTTTGGTGATCACATCAGTTTCACGGCTTTCCATCCCCAAATTCCTATCTTTAGCAGCATTTCTCATCTGAATTCCAGAATTCAGTATATGCCTTTTAAACTTCACTACAATGTCTAACAGACATTTCAAGTTTAACTCATACAAAATTGAACTTCTGCTCTTCCCTGTCAAAGTCTGCCATACCTACATTCTTCCCCAGCCCTCTTCCTGGCAACTCACTCCTTCCCATTGCTCAGGCTAAAACTGTTGACTCATCCTTTAGACATTTCATTTTTCTCACACCTCATGGAAAATTCATCAGCACATTCTCTTGGCAGAGCCAACTGGTCAGGAAATTCTATTGGCTCTATCTTGGAAATTTATCTTCTGGTCAGCCATTTCTCAGCACCTCACTGTAGCTACCACACTCCAAGACCCTTCATGTTCCCCTGAATTGTTGCAAAAGCCTCTTAACTCCTCTCCTGACTCTGTCCTTTCCCCCATGCTCTGACATCAACCCAGCACAGCCAGAGCAAGCAGAGTGGTGGCAGAGGGCAGGGAATGACTCTTAATGTGTGCAAGATTTCTTTTTGAGGTAGTGAAAGTGACTTAAAGTTGAATTGTGGTAGTGCCTGCACAAGTTTGTGAATATACTAAATACTCCTGAATGGTATACAGTATATTGGTGAATTGTGTGGTATATAGAACATATTTTAATAAGGATATTAAATAACAATGGGGGGGTCAGTTATTTTCACATGTCCTTGACCTCTCCCATTGCCATTGGTTTGCAACTATTAAGAAAAAAGAAAAACGATTTGAAGGCCCTGAAATTTTTATCTATTTATAAGACAAGTTAGCCTGACACAGTTTCATGGCTGCTGGCAGACATATGAGACTCTTAAAATAGGGAGAACGGACTTTATTACTCACAGCTCAGGAAGGAGCACGAATATTAACATGCTCAGTGCCAGGTCCTTGCATTCCACTTCCCAGAGAGAGAAAGCAGGCCAGTCAGATGCCTGAGCTCTCGATAGGCGGTGTTTAGAGGAACCCTGATCAGGCACGTTTGACCCTGATCTAGGAGACATCATTGCTCTCTTCCCAATCTACAAGAAAACTTGTGCTTTACTTCACAGGGAGAAACTATCTCTACCTTACAAGATTATTCACTCTATAAACATCCTTGAAAAGGTAGTCTAGAACAAAGATAATCTGCATTCCTGGTTTCTTTTTTTTTTTCTTTTTGAGACAGAGTTTCATTTTGTCATCCTCATAGCTCACAGCAACCTCAAACTCCTGGAGTTCAAATGACCATCCTGCCTCAGCCTCCTGATTAGCTGGTACTACAGATGCCTACCACAATGCTGGGCTAGTTTTTCTATTTTTTGCAGAGATAGAGTTTTGCTCTTGCTTAGGCTGGTCTTGAACTCCTGAGCTCAAGCAATTCACTTGCCTCAACCTCCCAGAGTGCTACGATTATAGGTGTGAGCTACCACACTCAGCCTATATTTTGATTTTTTTTTTTTTTTTTTGAGACAGAGTCTTAGCTGTTGCCCTGGGCAGAGGGCCGTGGCATCATAGCTCTAACTCTTGGGCTCAAGTGATCCTCTTGCCTCAGTTTTTCTATTTTTTAGTAGAGATGGCATCTCAGTTTTTGCTCAGGCTGGTCTCAAACCTCTGAGCTCAAGCTATCCACCTGCTTTGGCCTCCCATAGTGCTAGGATTACAGGACTGAGCCACCACACCCAGCCCTACATATTGATTTTTTAAAACCCTCGTTGTTAGGCCTGGCAGGGTGGCTCAATGTCTGTGATTCTAGCACTCTAAGAGGCCAAGGTGGGTGGACCAGCCTGAGCTAGACTGAGACTTCATCTCTAAAAATAGGTGGGCATTGTGGCAGGTACCCACAGTCCTAGCAACTCGAGAGACTGGGGCAAGAGAATCGCTTGAGCCTAGGAGTTTGAGGTTGCTGTGAGCTATGACACTACAGCACTCTACTGAGAGCGACAAAGTGAGATGCTGTCTAAAATAAAGAAATAAATAAAAACCCTTGATTTAGGTGCATTGACATACAAAAAGCTGTAAACGACCTGATGAGTTTGGAGACAAATATGCACAATCTGTGTCATAAACATATCCATAACCTTTAAAAATTTCCTCACACTCTTTTACTATTATTATTATTATTCACTTATAAGAACACAACATAAGGTCAACCCTGGTAGTAAATTTTTAAGCAGACAATACAGTGCTGTGAAATAGACCTCTAGGACTTATTCATCTTATATAACTGGAATGTTGTACCCTTTAGCTAACACCTTCCTGTTTCCCTCTCCACCTCAGAGCCTAGAACCTTCCATTCTACTCTGTGTTTCCCTGAGTTTGGTCTTTTGGGGGTTCCTCATGTAAGTGATATCATGTGATATTTATCTTTGTGCGTGGCTTATTTCACTTAATGTAATGCCCTCCACATTGATGCATGTTGTTCCAATGGCAGGATTTCCTTCTTATTAAAAGACTAATAATCTCTCTCTCTCCATATATATATATACCACAATTTCCTTATTTGTTCATCTGTCAATGGACATGTAAGTTGCTTCCGTGTATTGGCTGTCATGATTAATGCTAAAATGGACAGGAGAATACAGATATCTCTTTGAGATCCTAAATTTAATTCCTTTGGATATATCCCCAGAAATAGGATGGATAGATCATATGGTACGCTTATTTTTAATTTTTTGATGAATGTTCATACTCTTTCCACCATAGTTGTAACAATTTGTATTTCCTACATGATGATTTCTAATTTATCTTATATAATTCTCAGTGTTAAGAAGCTATTACTATGTTCCTCATTTTTTGCAGATGAGGGAACAAGCTTGGAGCAGTTAAAGAATTTGCCTTAAAAGCCAGGAAGTGGCAAACCTGAGATTCAAATCCAACAATGTAGCAACGTTCCAGGGTGGGTAGGTGTGGAGTGTCACGGTGCAACTCCACCACACTGGCACAGCAGGAATGTGCTCATTCATAGATTGCTGCTCTAAACGCCCCATGCACCAAACTTGGAGATTAGTAAATCCACACACAAAACTGTTACAAACACTTGCATGATCAGTATTAGGGAAAAAGTGATGGTAAACTTCATATATAACCCTGCCTCCCAGTGATACAGTGTTCCCCCTTTCAAGGCTGCACAGGGTCCTTTGTTTTCTAGGCCTAACTGAACAGACTTTTTTTTCTCTGAACTGCACCTTCTGTATACAAAACAGGAAACAAAGCAGTTTGCCAGCATTTCATGTAAGCCAGGCCTCTTCGGAGTATACTCCTTGCCACTTTGCCTAGAGATGGCAGGACTACATTCATTTGGTTTTTTTTTTTTTTTTTTTTTGTATTTTCTGGCTGGGGCTGGGTTTGAACCCACCACCTCTGGCATATGGAGCCAGTGTCCTACTCCTTTGAGCCACAGGTGCCGCCCTTCCTTTCTTTCTTTCTTTCTTTTTTTTTTTTAGAGATAGTGTCTTACTTTATTTTTTCTTTAGCAGCAGAATCTTACTTCATTGTCCTCAGCAGAGTACGGTGACATCACAGCTCACAGCAACCTCTAGTCCTTGGGCTGAGTTGATTCTCTTGCCTCAGCCTCCTGAGGAGCTAGGACTACAGCCCCCCCCCTCTGCCAAAGGCCCAGCTATTTTTTGTTGCAACTTGACTGGGGCGGGTTTGAACCACCATCCTCAGTACATGGGGC
The DNA here is from genome assembly GCA_963573935.1 of Arctocebus calabarensis. Classification (NCBI taxonomy): domain Eukaryota; kingdom Metazoa; phylum Chordata; class Mammalia; order Primates; family Lorisidae; genus Arctocebus; species Arctocebus calabarensis. The sequence goes on from CAUYON010047161.1 coordinate 26,403, forward strand.
TGGCACCCCACCCACTGAGCCACAGGTGCCACCCCATTCATTTGTTAATAAACTCCTACATTCACTAATCAACATCTTCCTTCCCTTTGCCATGTCCTGGCCAAGTGTAATTCTCTAAACCTGGCTGGTTACAAATGGTATATATCTCTGTAGACAAAAGACGCCTGCAGGACTTCCCACTTGGGTGTCTGCCTCTGCCAGAGGTTCTGATGCCTTTCTTGGTATTCCTTTCTATCTAATAAATTCTATCTTATAACTGATCAATGTGGTCTGTGGGTTCATTCTTGGAATCTCCAAGATCAAAGACCTACTACAGAAAGAATTTCTGCTAACACCAGTGCTCTAGTTGGTGAGACAATCTCCCACAGATATTCAGAAACAAAGAATAGCAGGGAGACCCTCTGGGTCAAAGTTCCTTTAATTTCATTTTGAACCACAAATATTAGTAAGATTGTGTATGTGGTAACAAGCATATTTATACACTGAAGCTGCCCCCGTAAAAACAAAAAAGTCTACACTGTGGTATTCTATCAAGGAACATTTGATATACAGGAAAGAAATTCTGATACAAGATGTTGACTTCACTATTTTGTTACTAATTCATAAATTAATAATTGATATAATGAAAGATTTACACCAAGCTAAGCCTAAGGTTTCATAAGACAATTAGCTACACACACAAGTAGAAATGAATCAGTTTAGGAAAATTTTAATTATAATTTTTTAAGGAAAGACTAAAACAAAATTTAGTGATTGTTTTAAACTATTTTAAGGCTTAGATGTAATTCAGCATAGGCATCATAATAATGAGCAATAATTACAAATTGTATTTTTTTATGCTAGTATAGCAGCGAAGTAGCAAATAATATATCTTTCCTTTATCTCAACTAAAGTGTTTACCCAAGGAAAGTTTGAGATTTTAGATAACTCATAAATCATTAATAGCCCAATGCCTCAGAAAATTGACTCTAGTTAACTTTAATTATAACTTCAAAATACATTGTTTATAGTTTTCTCTTGCAAAGAGCCATAACTTTTTCCATAGTTTTTAGAGGACATCAGAGCAATTAATCTTAAAACTGGTGAAAAAGGATATTAGAAGGTCTAATCTAGAAAATCATGAACAAAATGATTTTATTTGTTAAGGAAATGCTTTCTAGATTTGAGATATTGTTATCATCTTCTAAAAAAATCCTTCTTTACTCAAATTGTCATGAGGCCCTGTCAGTTCCAAGTGTAAAATTCAGAGAGATCTCTGAAATTACAAACATGCCACCGAAAATGCGTAGAAGATACCACTGGAAATTCACACCTAACAGGTGGAATGCACACTATTCGGGTGAAGGGCACCCTGAAAACTTCTACTCAAACTGCACAAAAGTACTTTATGAAACCCAAACATTTGTACCTCTTTAATATTCTGAAATTTAAAAAGGAAAGTTGTTAACCCATAGGAATGATCCCTGATAAATTAAAATATTTAAATTAAACATAAATGCAATGGAAAACAACAGTATAAGAAGGTTTGTAATGGCAATTAAAAGCATATTTGGGAAGATGCTAAGGCCTCTTTTGAGGCAAAAACATTTTGTTTTTCTGATTAAATTTCTAAATCTCCCAATTTAGAAATCCTAGTAGACTAATATTCCCACATGAAACAAGCACAGTGATGAGGGTAATTCATTTGTTTTTAAAAGTTCTCTGTAAATAATTAAGCCTGAAAATAAATCTGAAGACCACCATCAATGAGGAACAATGGGGGAAGGGGTCTTTGTCTTGCACTCAGCAGGGGCCTCTAAACTAATATGTATTCCCACCCACTATTGCCACACCACATGGTCCTGTACAATTCAGCTTCACATACTGTTAATCATTTCAGCATTCAAAAAGTCTCCTTGAAAAGTCCAGCTAAAGGGACATCCTGATTCATGGTGGCTAAAAAGATATCCTTACAATTCAGAAGCTATTTTTTATTAAAGGTAATAAAGAAATAGCATGAGAAGACATTAAAGACATTTGGATTCTTCTACAGAGCTCACTTTTACATTTCCTGTGTCTTTTGCCTTTGTTCCAAGTCAGAGCAAAGGCAATAGCAAAAGACTGGATAGACTCAAAGATGCTAATTTCCCTGATGATTTCTCAATCCAGTTGTGAAGAGACAGGTTGAAAGTTGCAGACAGCTCACAAAACAAGTAAGCCTTTAAACAAAATAGCACTGGAGGCAAAAGTGAAGTCATTGTCAGGAAGAGGCGTGACTTTTAATATCATATAACCACACACCCACAGGAAGGAAAACACAATTACATTCAAATGGAGGAAACGAGTGGGGAAGGGGGAGGAGGGAGGGTGACTGATAACCTCTCACTTAAGGTGCACAGATCTTAAGGATATACATACAGCACACCCCTAAGGGTGAAGGGTTCAACTACAACTTGAACTTTACCTAAGAAATGCCGGCATTGATGTGAAGAGAAAGGAACACAAACACACTGTTGGTGGGACACAAACTAGTATAACCTCAATGGAAAGTGGTGTGCAGAATCCTCAGAGAACTAAAAGTGGACCCCCTGTTTGATCCAGCAATTCTGCTACTGGGTATTTACCCAAGGGAAGGAAGTCATTTTATCAAAAAGTCAGCTGCACTTGAACGTGTATAGGAGCACCATTCACAATTGCAAAGATGAGCAACCAACCTAAGAGCCCATCAATACAGGAGTAGATTAGTAAAATATGACTTAGAAATATGGAGTGCTACTCAGCCATAAAAAAGTGTGAACTAATTCCAACCTGAATGGAAGTGGAGACCATTCTAAGTGAAGTTTCACAATGAGGAAAGAACAAACACCACATGTACTCAATATTAAACTGGAACTAATTAATCAACACCCATATGTACATTTGGCAGTAAAACTCAATGAAAAGCAAGCAGTGGAAGGGGAGAAGAAAGAACGGGTAAATTTATATCTACTGGGTAAAAGTGTCCACTTATAACTTTGACTCAAATTATACAAAAGCAACTCATGTAACCAAAACATTTGTACCCCCATAATATTCTAAAATAAAAATAAATATGCTATTATTTCACTATAAAAAGTAAGATCTAGAAAAATATATTCCAAATATTTAATCATTGTTAGTAATGGAAAGAACACAAGGGGAAGAAAGGACTCTTCTTTACCTTGTTCTGCTGCTCACAACACAATTCTTCTATAATTGTTTTATATAATTTTGTACTATTTATTTTTTAACTTCTTAGCTCTTCCACTGAATTAGTTGTATGACCTGGGGCAAGTTAATACTGCTCATCGGTTTTCTAATTCATAAAATGGGAACAACAATAGTGTCCACGGCATGGGGTTATTGTGAAAGTTTGATGACTTAAGAAGTACAAAGTACTTAGAATGGTACCTGTCATGTGGAAAGTGATCAATAAATGTTGGCTATTATCACTCAAAGTGTGTGTTGGGAAAATATACTGGTTCTTATCACAAGCCATCCCAATCAAAGCACATCTGTGTGACAATGGGTTGGCTCTCCATTGAGTAAGAAGATTATGTCATGTCAATCACGTGGTAGGCTCCTGAGCAAAATACTGACCCTTACATTCCTATTAAGTAATTCAACCCTGAGATTTATTTGAGCATTTGACATTTGAGAGGAACAACAAAGTGGGCCCACTAACCACTTCTCCCCAAGGTTCCATAGCATGTTAAGTTAAACTGTGAGAAAAGTAAGGGATTTAATCATATTGTTTTAGTTCCTCAGAGACACATGTATCATTAATGAATGAAACAATTTGGTTTTTAGGAGGGGTGGAAAGGAAAAGTGGGAGAGCGAGTGGAGGGAGGAGAGAGGGCATTTGGTGGGATCTCGCCTAATGTGCACGATGCAAAGGTATATTCCAAACAACTAAGAGGAAATTACAAATGTCTTACCACAAAAAATAAGTAAGTGAGGTGATGGTTATGTACATCAGTTTGATTTAAGCATTCCACATTGTATATCAAATCATCACATTATATCCCCTACCTTATACAGTTATGATTTAATAACAAATTAAATAAAAAATAAAATAAAATAAACTATAAAAAAGTAAAAATTTATTTTTCTTCTTTAGCTTTCTTTTGTCATAGCAGATAAATGAGTAATATTGTTCTCTATGCTATTAATGCTTGAAAAAATGGTACTTTTTCTATTTGAAGTCTCTATGTGATAACTCCGTTAAAACTTGCTCTGAGAATTTGTTGTCAGGAAGATGTCTTGAAATTTTGAAACTGGTCTTTTTTGTCAGAGACTATATAATTTAACATTTTCCTTTGTTTTTGTCTTCAATTGCCCCAAAATTCTGCATTAAAGAGTTTAACTGCAGTAATAGCCCAGATGAGCAGTCATTGTGCATTTTTCTCTCATTTTTCCATTTACATTTTCTGTTTTTGTTGTCAGAAGTTTAATTCTGTTACCATACACTACCTTTATGCTTTTCTTAAAAATAAGTCAATATACAAAAGGAAATGCTTCTTTAACATATAATGATGTTAACTTCATTTATTTTATTTTTGAGACAGAGCCTCTAGCTGTCACCCTGGATAGAGTGCTGTGGCCTCATAGCTCACAGCAACCTCCAATTTCTGGGCTCAAGCGAGTCTCCTGCCTTCGCCTCCCAAGTAGCTGGGACCACAGGCGCCTGCCACAACGCCTGGCCATTTTTTTTTTGGTTGCAGCCATCATTGTTGTTTTGCGGGCCCCGGCTGGATTTGAACTCGCCAACTCAGGTGTACGTGACTGGCGCCTTAGCCCGTTGAGCCACAGGCGCTGAGCCAACTTCATTTGTTTTTGTAATTTCTTCATTCATTTGCTCATCTAGCATTTTTGAGCACCAACTATGCTTTGTATTATGCTAGAATACATAGCATAATAAAAATCTTTTAGAAAAATAATAAAAATCTAGACAATCTGTGAACCCTCAATTTCTTTAAGGTAATATAAGAGCACAGGGAAGAATATATTGAAAAAAATCATCGGTTTCTTATAATAAATGTGCAAAATCATAAATGTTATTGAAATCATTTCTCAAAAATTCTATTTTCTACTCCTCTGAAAAGTGCCTTTTAATCTGTGAATATAAAATGAATCTGCTATTTTTTAACAAATTTATCAAATGTCATAAAACTAAATAAGTGAAAAAACTTTTACATAAATCATTTTGATTCTATACCTATCCCATCAAAACTCAGGAGATTCTGAAACTATTCAGAGCTGTGATCAGAACTTCAAGATATTGTTTGACTATCACAATATTCAATATATTACATATTTTCATCTTTGAAGGTGAATAATTTTTTTTTGTTTGTTTGTTTTTAGACAGTCTCATTTGATAGAGTGCCCTCAGTAGAGTGTCCTAACCCAAACCACGCCAGATTTCAAAGGCTTGTGAGTCATAGTTCACAGCAACCTCAAACTCTCAAATTCATAGGCTCACATGATCCTCTTGCCTCAGTTTTTCTATTTTTAGTAGAGACAGGGGCTCACTCTTGCTTGGGCTGGTCTCCAACTCCTGAGCTCAAGCAATCCACCTACCTCTGCCTCCCAGAGTGCTAGGATTACAGGCATGAGCCACCATACCTGCCAAAGAGGAATAATTTTGGAGGAGAAATGAAGAAAAGTAGTTGAGAATCAAGATTGGTGAAGAGATCATCATTATTAAAAACAATCATCTCCAAGAAGAATTCCAAAAACATTCTCAACAACACTGCATTTACTTTAGTGACTATGCAGCTCTCTTATCCCTTTCATGACAATAGATTAGACTTATTACTACATTACTGTAAATTCTGAAGGTTTGCTTAAATATTGAATTTATTTTGCTAGCACACTTTGTGTCCTGTACTACTGAAGCTCAGAAAGGAGCCTTCTCTGGCTACCTTTATAATGTTATTAGCCAGATTAATTCCTTCCTTCTCCATTCAAAGAGCATGTTTTTAAAGGACAAGATTCAATAGCAGCTCTCCAAAATCTTATACTCTGGAAAAACCTACTACAAATCCCAAACTGTTGATGGTATGCATAAAAGACCTAGGTGGTCAGGAAAGGGAGCAATTGTAAGTTGCATTCCATAATGCTTTTATCACGATAGCTGCCATTTATTGAGTCTACACCGTGAGCTGAGTGTTTTACATAAATCATCTCCTTTAATATAATTACCATGGGCAAAATATGTAGTTATACTTCCCCATTTTGATATAAGAAAACTAAACTTCAAAGAGTTACCCAAGGTTATAGAGTTATTGACTGCCACACCAAACCAGGCCGGATTTCAAAGGCCTGTGCACTCAACGACACCAACTGTTACCTTTCTAAAGTCTTTTCTTCTGTACAGATCCCAACCACTTCTGCACTGGCAAAAGTTAGTAAGAGAGAAAATAGACCAGCAGGACTTCAGATTAAACATAGTTTGTATTTCCTAAGGAATTTTAGAGGCTGTTATATTCATTTAACCATGTCTCTTTGAAATGAATAAGCAATACTGGGAAAATGCATTTCTTACAGAAGTATTCTATATACATCAGACAAATTAAAAAAAAAAACTCAACTCCAGATGTTAATGTAAAATTATCCAGATGCTACAAAATACTCATCCAGAATAACAGAGGTGAAAGAAAACCAAACAGAAAATCGATTTCAAAAGAGAAATTAAAGTGGAAATACCATTTAGCTTTTTTCCTAAGTTACAGAAGACTGGTTATTTCTCTGCCTTTTTAGTACACACATGTGGGAAGATCTCTCTTAAAATGACAGAATAAAGCGCAAAGTTTCTTAGCTTGTATCCTAGCGAAGTATCCTAGCTTGGCTAATTAATTAATGCAGAGTTTTCAGAGCAACATTCTGGGGCTCCTCTAACATTTTGCTTATGTTCTACTTTTGGGTTGAAAGACATAGATCTCTAAGGTACCCAAGAGATGAAATACAAAAGCATAAAAGTTAGCTTTACAAATAATTTGTGCTACTAATATTCCTGTGTGGATGTTTAGAATTGAATCCAGAATAATAGGTTATCATTTTGTTATTGATTTTACTGGGATTTTGGTGTAGCTTTAGCACATAAGAAAATGACAGATGTAATACTATGAAATTTTAAGGTGTTACTCCTTGTCACACATTGAATGGGTGTTTGAAACTAGCTGGGTCATGGACCAGGATAGTCAAATAAGATAAGTTAGTTTTCACTTTCCCTTCCCAGGGTTAATTTATTTGCTTGGCTAACTGGGTAAAGGACTGCACACTTATGTTTGTCTTATAGAAACCAAGGAATGAGAAAATACCAAAAGGAGTAAGCCATGGTGGGTCTTCTTCCTTGTAAAGTTCAATAACTCCAAATACCTTGGCAAAGCTGATAAACAGAAGCATCTTTCAACTACCTAATCATCTATGAAAAGACTTTGGGAAAAGATTTTATGTTAAATATCTGGATATAAAATATAGGGAAATGTTTTAAAGTAAACACAGAAAGCGTTCATTCTTGTTATCAGATTCAAAACAAAAGAAACAAGCAAAACCTATTTGTATTCCTATCTTGAGAACCATCCTTTTGTAGTTTTCCTTTAGGGAACTGTATGAATTATAATCACATCAATGGGAACTAACTAGAATATCATTTAGTTTTGGGTCTTTAGCTGTTTTTTTAACCTTGCAAATCTTCTAATAAGCTAACTTGTTTACTTCTGTTTCTGCAGCTGTGAGTTCTGGACAGAGTTGTAGTGACGTTACTTTTCAAAATAACCCCAAATCCTCTTTCCAGAGCGGAATATCAAAGTATTGTTTGGTTAGGTATGTATTCTGCTGATTACTCTTGACCTAATTACATCTTCTCAACCTTGATTTGCATTTACCTTAACGCTCTACAAGTCTTCTCATTTTTAAAAAATATGAATATCTTATTTGTCATTTTTTGATCTACTTCCAATTTTGGACTTTAAAGGACCTGAAGATGTTGGTTTTTTAATTCTTTGAAAACAAATTTGAGTATCAATGGGAGCACAGACATCAGCTCCTTTTCACATTCTCCCTTTGTTTCCTCTTTGAATAAAAATCTCATTGGGCTGCAAAATCACCTGTGCTATTTTCAAAAAAGAAAGTTAGGCACCAACTGTGCTATTTTTTTCTGGTGATAGAGATAAACTGTCCTCAACTGTCTCTCCTCTTAGTCCTGACGCTGTGCTTTGATGAGGGCTGGGCTGGGGGTGACTGATATTTCTGGGCTCCCTCTTTGGGGTATCTCAAAGACTTTAGTGAACTTTGGCAAGTTTTAGCAGGTTGGCTCTGTGGGTCGGAAAGGTATAAACACTTTCAGTTGCCTGGGACTCCATTTCCCCTCACTTTCATACTGTCTTACTGATTTATCTTTCTGAGAATACCATTTGCAGTTCTTTATCCACTTCTAAATGCTCTGTCTGTGGTCACAGAAAGGGTTTTTGTTTGTCTTGTTTTGTTGTAGTGGTTTGGCTATATTTAAATGCCTGTGTAAGGAGCTCGTCTTGTTAGCAAGCATCTTATGCTTACTGGAGTTAACCAGTAAAGTCTGTGTCATAACATCCACATGACACAAGGTAAGTGCTGAAGACAAAACCTGTTGCCCTGTTTTTGGATTTTCTCTTTATATTTGGGTCCCTAAGTTCTCCGATGCTTTCAGCTAGCCACTGTCTCAAGAAAAATGTGTACACTCTTCTTAGCATGGAACCCCAGCAAAAGAGCATGCCCATCTTCTGTCAAAGGGGCTGATTTATCTGTGACAATAACTTAGAACTCAAACATCACTCTAGGATTGTTTTAAAATTATTTAAAAAATTATCACCATAAAATCCCAAAACTGCATATTCTGGCATGGATGTGGAGAGAGGGGAACACTTTTACACTGCTAGTGGGACTGTAAACTAATACAACCTTTTAGGAAGGAAGTATGGAGAACCCTCAAAGAACTCAAGCTAGACCTGCAATTCCATTACTGGGCATCTACCCAGAAGGAAAAAAATCCTTTTATCATAAGGACACTTACACTAGTCTGTTTATGTCAGTTCAATTTATAATCGCCATAAACAGCCTAAATGCCCACCAACCCAGGAATGGATTAACAAGCTGTGGTATATGTACACATGGAATACTATTCAGTCGTTAAAAAAGATGAAGACTTTACATCTTTATAGTAACCTGGATGGAAGTGGAACACATTATTCTTAGTAAAGCATCACAAGAATAGAGAAGCATGAATCCTATGTACTCAATTCTAACATGAGGACAATTAATAACCTAGTGCACAGTGGGGGGAGTGGGGGAAGGGGACAGCAGAGAGAGAGAGAAGGTGGGAGGGGGTTGGAGGTCTTGGTGTGTGACACACCTTTTGGGAGCAAGACACAATTATAAGAGAGACTTTACCTAACAAATGCAATCAGTGTAACCTGCTTTCTTGTACCCTCAATGAATCCCTAACAATAAAAAATTTAAAAATAAAGAAAAATTTTAAAAAATTAACTGTTAATGGAAAGATCAACCAAAGCACTGGGGAGAGGCGGGAAATGAATGGCTAAAACACTGTGACTCCAGTGGAAGAGTGAACCCCACGTTATGTAAGCATGATTAGAAAATAATTCTAAAGCAGGTTAATGGTATAAATTAAAACAAAAGCCCAAAAGGTTTTCATTCCTTATGCTGATAAACATCCTTATTTTTAAAATTTATTTTGTAAGGGGCTAAGATTTGAGAACCTTCTTTTTATTTTAACCAGCACTAAACCACAATTATTATACAGGAAATAATTCTGCTTCCCCAAAATATGTTTCCGTTACTTATTTCTGCAGGGCAGGTACTTTTTTTTTTCTCCCTCTAAGTGTAAGTAGTTGCAGCTACTCCAGAGGCTGGGGCAAGAGGATCACTTGAACCCAGGAGTCTGAGGTTGCTGTGAGCTAGGCTGAGGCCACGGCACACTAGCCTGGGCAACAGAGTGAGATTCTATCTCCAAAAAATAAATAAATACATACATACATAAATAAAAACAGAATTTTCTCTTTCCGAAACTATTTTATAGCTCAGTACAGGCAGCCTCTCTTCTCAATTTATTCAGTTATTCAGTGGCTGAAGTAATCATGGTAAGTCAGGGGAACTGATAAGACCGCAGCCTGTCTCCCAGTACCCCCTCTATGTTTCTAGGTGGCAATCAGGCAGTTCCCCAGAAAGGTCACTGCCACTTCCTCTTTCTCTGTGTAACCCTGGAATCAAGCCTTGCTAGGAACACCTTTCTCCGTGTAACCCTGGAATCAAGCCTTGCTAGGAACACATTCACCACCTTCTCCCAGTCTCTGAGATGTTTCCTCTGATTTATTTCATCTCCTCTCCAACCACCCCCAAATGTAATGTCTTTTGTCTGCTGCACCTGAGACAGTTTGTCACAGAGGCAGGGTTCAGTATTTGTTCATCGAATAAAACAGCTAAACGTTGAGGACTACCACCTGGCTATGTAAATCAAGGAAATCTATTCATAATATCAAATCTTTGGGCGGTTCCACTGAGACTGTATCCCAGCCCTATTTCTAGTATTCTATCTTTTTGGAAGTGCACTTGGTTAGTCACGATGAATGTGTGAGCTAGTCTACCGCAGATAACTCAACGCAAAAGTTTATCTTGTTATATGATAAATGGATGCAACATAACAAATTGTCAGAAAGAAGAGCAAAATGTTTTTCATCCACTGAAATAGCAACCTATTGTGGAGATAAGGGCAAAGGCAAAATTAAATTATTATTACACCTTTTTTTCCCCTTTAAAAAGCAGCAGAAGCTCTTTTTCCTCCTTGACATAATCCTTAAGAATTTTTATAGTCTTGCAGAGAGGTACTTCGTTCTGAACAAAATAGTAGATAACTGCTGTGGGTGGATGTCAGGTTTAAAAATATATGAAATGCCTCTAAAAAGCTGGCAGCTGTCACTCCTGATGCAACTAACATCTACATGTGATTATGCCACTCATATTGGAGTGGAGAAACGTGTCTGTATGGAAATACAGATATATACATACTTGCTTTATAGTCTATGAGCCAAAGCAACACAGCTCCCAAATACACAACTGGTAACCAATATATCTTTAAACTGCATGTTGCTCTCCATGGCATCCAATTATTCATATGAAAAATGCTATTTTCTATTCTACCCCTCCCACAAAATTAAAACAAAATTAGTGTAGTTTGATTCACTTTTAGCTTAATATTTGCCCAATTACTAATACAACAAGGGAACATCCCTCACAAAATAACTAGCATCAATGATTACATTTATAACTTACTACTTCAGGGAAAGGGCTTGGTTTCCCTTTGTTGCTTTTGCTAAAATACTGCATACAACCAAGGTTATATTCATGACAGTTTTAATTTCTATAAGTATTTCTATTCATGTTTTGACATATATTAGTGTATACCATATAAAACTGCATTTTTTATTGATTGAAAGTAGTCAAGTATCGTGAATTTCCTATGGCTAAGGTTTGGTTGTCGGAGACACTTACCATTCGAATGAGGAAATAAATAATTCTTGTTACTAAATGAAGCTAAAGGACCTAAGGAACAAACTTACACAAAGGAAACAGAATTTTCAAACTTGTAATCTTGCCAAGATTGCCCTTCTTCTGTGCAAGGAGTATCATAGGATTTGTCTACCCATGATTGGAATTTAAATCCTAACATAGTATATACTTTCCAGGTAGCAGAATTCAGCAGTTATTCAGTTATGTTTTTTCTAATGAAAATATTTGGCTGAAGTTGGTCTGCTATGGTGTAAAATAGTACACATCCTCAGGCTAGAAAGCTTTGCTGTAGATTTTTCTCCAGTTTTGATTTCATAGCAGGGGATCTGGTGAAGCAGCTCCTGATGTCTTTTTAAGTTTGCTTGTAAAGTGTAATCATAACCATTCCACTCCTGGGTTACTTGTCTGAAGGACTTTTGATGATAGCTCTAATGCAGAAATAGTTTCCCTAAGGATTAGACATTTATTTTAATAGCTGCAAGATCCTTTGTTGTATTTTCAAGTATACTTTCGCGATAAGGATAATAGTACATTGTCTTTCCTGCATGAGACTGATTAACGGATACAACCTCAGGGTTTTCCCAGTAGAGATGGTAGATGGCACTTAATTATCTACACAGTGCCACGTAAGCCCCAGTGACCAATGGTAAATACACATTTAGAAATTGCTGACTGGGCCTAAGGGTTCAGTTTATGAAGCAGAATGATGATGAGATTTGCCATCAGAAGATGTGGACTAGACTGGGACCAGAGATTAATGTTGAACATTTAGCATTACATGACCGCCAACAAATTACTTCATCTCCATCTGTAAAATGAGGATAATAACAGTTCTGGCTTAAGTGTCTCCCAGGCTTTGGTGAGGATCAGAGGGAAGAATACACGGCCAAGTGTTTTGTAACTGACACAGTACCATAGACCAAATGGTCATGGCCAATAGTATTGACAATAAAAACAACACTCCATCCACTAACTTTTTTTCTTTGCTTAGAATTTACCTTTTAACTAAAAGGTCCAACCCATGGCCTGCAGACCACATGAAAATTATGTGAGGACTTATTTGCTTATATGTGGTAGCAGATATCATGAAAATTATGCATAGAACTTTTTTTTGCTCATCAGCTTTTGTTTGTTTGTTTGCTTTTTGAGACAGAGTCTCAATTTGTCACCCTCAGTAGAGTCCTGTGACATCACAGCTCACAGCAACCTCTAACTCTTGGGTCTTAAGCGATTCTCTGCCTTAGCCTCCCAAATAGCTGGAAGTAGCTAGGAGTGGGACTACAGGCTCCCACCACAGTGCCCAGCTATTTTTTTAGACATGAGGTTTTGCTCTGGCTCAGGCTGGTCTTGAACTCCTGAGCTCAGGAGATCCACCCACCCCAGCCTCCCAGAGTGCTGGGATTACAGGCGTGACCCACCGTACCCAGCCTTGCTCATCAGCTTTTGTTAGTGCTTATATTTAATGTGTAGCCTAAGACAATGCGTATTCCAGTGTGCAGCAGTGAAGACAAAACATTGGACAACAGTCAGGATTTTACTTGATAATGTAAAATAAAACTGATAAGATCCATCAGATCTAACATGACCTGCCATTTCATCCTGATGTGTTTGCTCAGGACTTTACAGTTGCCTTTCAATAGCACAAGGTGAGTGTCAGTAATCTTAAGAGCGTCTTATAATATCTAGCTCATTTAATAGTTCTTCTTGTCCTCGTTCTGTAGCCAACAAATATTGTTATGATTTAATAATTTTGTAATCTCAATACACTTTAGCACTGGGACTTGAATTATTGAAAGTAGTTTATAATTTTTAGGTAAGAGAACTTTAATATAGGCTTTTCTATGAAAGATTACAATGAGTGTAACAAGGACAACTTATTTTACCCAGTTTTGTTCCAATAAGGTGCTAGTATAGTTAATACTTGTGTGTCTATCTCTGTAATTCTCATGTGGAAAAGGACTACCAGTTGTGTAAGCTTGGCAAATAAAGACATTAGACAATATTAAGTCATACTTGTTCCTTTCCAGATTTCCTTACAAAATGACAGTGATTTTAGCAATGATAAATAATGGAGTGTATGAAAACATAAATGCCCTTCATGCAAAAATAACCAGTCCAAAAAATGAAATCTGAAGTTTATTCAGATCAAAACTGACAGTTTTAAAGAAAGGTACAAATGACTAGTAAATTAGTAAATCAAAGGGTGTAGAGTACTGTCTTTTCTGACAGTAGGACAGATAATGTCAATTCAGCCCAGATAGAATTTTACCTAAAGAATTAATTAATAACAAAAATAACTGAAAGAATTAGTTTGAGCCCAAAGAAAAGAAAAATGTTTATTTTTAGTTGTGCTGAACCAAAAAATCTATTCACCTGTTGGTTTACTCTCTCTCTTTCAATCTCTCTCTCTCTCTCTCTCTCTCTATCTATATATACATATAAGGTTTTTTACATATATATACATAAGGTTTTTTTTTTTTTTAGCATAGTCATTTTGTCAACTCAGTAGAGTGCCTTGATGTCATAGCTCACAGCAACCTCAAATTCTTGGGCTTAAGCATTCTCTTATCTTAGCCTTCCAAGTAGCTGTGAGTATAGGTGCCCCCCCACAATGCCCAGTTATTTTTTAGAGATGGGGATCTTACTCTGTCTCAGGCTGGTCTCCAACTGTTGAGCTCAAGCAATCTACCTGCCTTGGCCTCCCAGAATGATAGGATTATAAGTATGAGCCACCCTCCCAGCCTCAATATTTTTAATAAAATTAACTATAATATGGAGAATTACTATATCTCTTTCAAATACAATATTATATAATTACCTGTAGTTTAGAGAAATAAAACTCTTTTATGTCATTTAGAACTCCAGTTTCCTAGCTACTTGGGAGGCGAGATGATTTCTTGAGCCCAGGAGTTTGAGGTTGCAATGAGCTACAATGACACCACTGCATCTTATCCTGGGTAACAGAGCAAGACCTTTCTCCAAAAAAAAAAAAAAAAAAAAATCAAAAACAACACTAACAACAACAAAAATCCTGTTTTCTACAACCTCACTTATGATGTGCATAAAGTGAGTATTTGTGTTATAAAAGTATAATTTTATTATTGATATTGGCAGCCAATTTTAAAGCACTAGGGAATTCGAGAATTTCATTTTAAAAATAATGATGTTTATTATAATTGAATCCAACTTTGTCAAACAACATCATGCTCTTTTTTATGGAAATGGTTAGGAAAAGATTCTTACACACAGGGAGCTACAGAGCTGCTTGGTGAGCCATTAAACCTTGGGGAGCCATTAAAACTTGTGGGCAAAACTGAAACATGTACTACAAATATAATGCTCAAGAAGTTCTGGAGTTCTAACTATACTTTGGCCACACAACAGGTCCTGTTATTTACCTATGAGAAAAACCTACTGTCCAACATCTCCCATTTGTCTAATTCCCAACACCAACATAGAGTCAACATATTCTGTTCTTAAAATGCTCCTGATAAGAAACCTACCTAATTTCTCACTGGACTATTTAATCCACCTGCCTTGGCCTCCCAGAGTGCTGGGGAGTCTGCTAGTGACGGGGAACACTCACATACTGGCAAACTCATTTTATAACCATGGCTGGAAAGCAGTTAAAATCAATAATCAATAGTTCATTCCATAAACATACCTGCACAGAAGTGAAATTTGAATACTAGTGCCTTTGTTTTTCAATTTTTCCTTGAGACAGGGTCTCACTCTCTGGCTGTGGCTGGAGTATGTTGGCATGATCATAGCTCACTGCAACCTTCAACAATGGGTCTCAAGTGATCCTCTTGCCTCACCAGCCTCCTGGGAGGCACTACAAACATGTCTCACTACTCCCCTGGCTTCCTCCCTTCCTTCCTTCTTCCCTCCCTTTTCTTTCTCTCCTTTATTTCATCTTCATTTCTCCTTCCCTTCCCTTCCCGCCCCCGCCCCTTTTTACTTCCCTTCCCTTCCTTTCTCTTTCCTTTCTTTTCCTTTCTTGACTATGTTCCCTGCTTAGGTTGTTCTCCAACTACTGGCTTCAAATGATCCTCTCACTTCAGCCTCCCAAAGGTCTGGGATCATAGGCAAGGTCTGGGATCATAGGCATGAGCCACCTGGCCTGGCTTCTAAATCTCTTTTTAATATGTAATAGCTTTTATTGGACTGCTTCTAGTATAGTTCTTATAAAAATCAAATCAAACCAGGCTCTGTGACCTATGCCTATCTCCTAGGACTTTGGGAGGCCAAGATAGGAGGATCCCTTGAGGCTAAGAGTTTAAAATAAGCCTGGACAAAATAATGAGACTGTTTCTATTAAAAAATTAGCCAGGTGAATCAAATCAGATGTGTATTTGAGGATTTTTCTTTGTGTGAAACCCATATCATCTTCCATATTTGTTCAATATTCAACCATTTAATACAGTGAAAGTTTAGAGGAATAACTTGTTTCAGGAGCCTGTATAGTAAAAAGAAAACCTTAAAAAGTACCTTTACTGTTAAGCATATAAATTATTATTATTGTCTTAATATTGGTCAGTGGATCTTCTGTGCTGCTATTAGTTTTTGGTATTTAACATTGAAGGGGACTGAGGTTTTCTTGGAAGCTCTTTTAAGAACAGTGGAAAGATAGACTGTTGGTGGTTTGAAGTAGGCGGCTAAATAAATACAAGGCCCCTCTAAGTGTGTGTTAATCTCATTAAAGTCTTTATGGTTACATACCTATTGGCCATGTGAGAGAATGGATAAAAATAATACGACACAGGACATACAGAATTTTATATGTGTGTCTGGCTATAATGAAATACTAAGGATTACATTTAAATATCAAAAGTACAAAATAAGCTAAAAGTACAATGATCAACAATTGCAAAATACTTTAAAATCTAAACTGTAATAAAATTGGTGACATTAGGTGAAATGTTTGGGGAAAAAATTATATTAAAAAAATTGAAGGGGGCGGCATCTGTGGCTCAAAGGAGTAGGACACCGGCCCCATACGGTGGAGGTGGCGGGTTCAAATCCAGCCCTGGCCAAAAACTGCAAAAAACAAGTCAATTCCTTGGAATGGAATACAAAGATATTGCTTATCTGAGCAACTTTCCTGAAATAACTTATCAAAATAAAATTTGTAAAATAAATTGAAGAAAAAAATCTGATAAGTAACTAAGACAATTAGAAAATACTAAATTTGGCTGAGCCTAGTGGCTCATGCCTATAATCCTAGCACTCTGGGAGGCGGAGACAGGTGGAATGCTTGAGCTTAGGAGTTCAAGATTAGCCTGGGCAAGATTGAGACCCCTTCTCTATTAAAAAAAAATACAAAAATTAGCTGGGTGTCATGGTGGGTGCCTGAAATCTCAGCTACTTTGGAGGCTGAAGCAGGAGAATTGCCTAAACCCAGTACTTGGAGGGTGCTGTGCACTATGATGCCGTAACATTCTAGCTGGGGCAACAGAACCAGGGGTAAAAAGAAAACATAAAATTCAAAACCAATATAAAATATATATTACAAAAACAATATGAAGTTCATATAAACAATCTGCTAGAATAAAATGTGATTAGAAAAACGGTATGAGAAATGTAAATATACCAAGATAAAACTCTTAAAAAGCAGAAATGTAAAGTCATTAAAATGATAAAAAAAATAAGCTAAAGGGTTAAGAAAATGAGAGTTTAAGTTCAAAATATTACATAAACAATGTAAGCAATTTACTCATCAGGAAAAAAAAATAAGGTAAAGAATTTTTTTTAACCTAAAACATGAAAAGACTAAAACTCTGAAACTAAAAAATAGGCAGCAGTCCAGACCCAGCCTGTGCAACCGCCCACAGAGAGAAATGAGAATGTGCCAGCAGGTGGTATTCCTGGGTTTGTATGGCCCAGCATGTTTTCTAGAAAACTCCAGAAACAGAAGAAAACACGAGGTCTTGTTCCTTTCTGGGACTCTGAAGACACACTGTCTCCGAAATCACAGCTCCAAAAATTCCTGGCTATGGAACCCTGGGAAAGTTCCTTTGACCTCTCTGTACCTCCTTCCCTTCAGCTGTAAAATGCGACAAGTATTAGTACATATGAGTCTATGCTTGTAAACTCTTAGAATAATACTGCTGTACAATAAATATGCAATACCATAAATGTTAGCCATTACTAGTACTATTATCGTCCTGGCTCTGGATGAACTCCACATCAGCACTGAGACCCTCCCCTATTTCGCTGGTTGTTTAAATTACATCAAGCTCACAGTATTTTGTTTCACTTATTCCTTTAATCTTGTTTCACAGCCCCGTCTCCCCATGCAATGACCCCATACCTACCTCTGAGTTCTGTGTCTTCTATGTTCCAGCTCTCATTCTGACCATGCCAGATCAGTTATTCCACAATTATGGGTGGGCTTAAGGCAATGTTAACAATTGAACCTAGAGAATTTGCTGTCTATTATAGAAGTTATTAGGAGGCATTTCCATAAATAATTTAATTTGATCTTCATTATAGCCAAGTGAACTGGTGGGGGCACATTAATGATAGTTTATCTGTCGATGCCACATTGCTGATCACTTCTAGAGCTCTCTGAAAATCAAATCTAATGAACACCCCATAGGCAGTGCCCAGAGCCTTTGTGCCCTTCACCACAACCCTGACCTGCTTTACCTAGCTTCACAGAGGGTACCCTTCTACCCTCTTTGAGTAGATCCCATTCCACAACAGTGAGGTAACCCAGACTCTTAAATCCAAGTTACCACCTCAAGATTCCTTTTCATTCAGTTTCTTTGACCACCTTTGGTTTTCAACAATACTGTATTCATTTAATAAGAATTTGCTGATACCTTGTAGGCACAATATTTTTTGGAGGGGGAGAGGAGTCTCAAATAGATCAACAGAGAAAAGGGAGGAATATAATCTTAATGTTGCCTTTATTTTATTACAAAGGGATATTTTTAAAAATATAACAATATTTGCTTTAGATAAATTACATACTTTATGTGTAATTCCAAAACATTTCAAGTGTTCTCAGTATTCCAACTGGAATGGAAACATTTCATTTCTTAGAGGACTCCACATACAAGTTCACCGAAGGAGATGCTTTCATGTTGTTGTTTCAGGCACTGTCTTGCCTCATGTTGGTCAAGGCCAGAATGATTTTTGAAAAAGGAAGTCTGAGATTCCAAATAGTTATTTAGCTAAATCTCTATTCATATCTGATACAAATTCAAATATGAATTTGCTCTGCTGCTTTTCTTTTAAGGAGACTTTCCAAGGGTAACTGAGAAAGATGAGCCCCTCATTTCCATTTCCCCATCTCCATGCACACTCACACATGAAATCGTGCTATCGCCTTAACAATATTATATCAAAAGAGACCCCTTACAACATTTTTTATGTTGTTGGGTTTGTGTCTTCCTTCTCCAGGATTTGCAATTTCAAGGATCACCTCAATGTCAGGTGATGAAAAGAGGAAGAAAAATATTCTGTCTGTATATATAAAATTCTGTCACATAGGAAATCAAAATAATATCGAAGCTCTACATGCAGTTTACCAAAAAAAGTGTCTTCAAGTTTTAATGATGGTTTCTCTAGAGATTTTTATACAAGCCTGCCATGTTTCAAAAACAAAATCAAAGTGAATCTAAATTCCATTGAGTTGCAGTCAAGAAGAGAGAGAAGGTTGTGGTAACAAGGAAAGGAAATCATATGTAAATAACTTAAAGGTCTCTGTGTGAGGAAATTGAAGGAAAATCACTATGGTAACCATGAATATTTAGTTAGCAGTCTGGTGACAATCCAAAAAAAATAAGAATAAAAGTAATAATCCTAGTCCTCGAAAAGGGAGAATCTCATGTAACTAAAAAAACGTGTAATTACATAATTTATCATTTTAATTCTAAAATCCCCTGAAGCAGTGCCATTTAGACAGCCCATCTTCCTCAATACTGTGGCTGTCACACCCCCTTCAACCGTCAATAGCATAGTTACAGTTCAAATTTTATTTACTGGACTCAGACCTGCCCAAAGACTTGATCTACCAAGATCTACCAACATCTATCAAGTTTCCTGACTGAAAAATTGGTCTCTTTCTTTCAATTGAAAGTAATTAGAATAATCAATACTCTTTCCCTAAATAACTGCTGCCCTGTTCTTCTCCTAGAAGATTTTTTTTAATTTCAAAATATTAAGAAGTACAAATGTTTTAGGTTACGTGGATCATTTTTGTACTGCTTGCATCTCCTGCAAGATTTTAAGAGGTTGGAAATATCTGAAGAATAAGCCAAGAATAGAGACATAAGGATAATCAGAAATACTTGTATAAATTATACATAAGGTGTCTTGAGCTCCTTCCCAATCTATGGAATTAAAAACTCTGGTCTCAGGACTAGCAATTTTTCAAACATTCCTAAGTGATTTCTAAGTGAAACCAAGTTCTCAGTGGATTCTCCTTATGGCAGTTCTTGTTAACAGTTTTCAATGACATCTGTGGCAACTGCTATGAGCAGAGGTAACACTTGGGCTCTAGGACTTGGCTGTCTGCAGCATTGCTGGAGAGACATTGTGTAGCTGTTCACACCAGAGCTTCACCCTGTGGTTGGCTTCAAAGTAACAGAGTCACCCTGCAGTCTGTGGGTTCACACCTGGTAATTCCTATTAAGGGAGCTCAGTGGTCATTCTTTCAAAGGAGCCAAAGCAAGGCTCCTGCTTAGCCCTTTCCTGCCATTGATGATACAAAATTGCCCTTCTAAAATGACTCTTTTAAGTTTTTTTGCTTAAAGCCTCCTTCTGTTTGCAGCTTGGATAATAACATACAGAGCCATATTATTATCGTGCCTTTGTTGTTCATTATCCCTACTTTGTCAGGACTTGGGACTTGACACCTTATTATCTCATAGATCTGAGGGGGCTTCCCTTCTTCCTTTGGGTACAAGGCCAAGATGCTGGAACTTTAGGGTTAATCTCTATCTTGGTAGTAGTTGAACCTCATTATCTGGGAGACTTGGTGCACGCCCTAAAGTATCCGTCTGGTAAAAATCCCTTCTGGATCAACATTTGTTGATCACTTGATGGCATTGTAGGGTGGAGGATAGGGGAGAAACCAAGCCAAACCATGGATGGAAGGGGTGGAGAGGGCTGGAGCAGGAAACAAAGCTAAAGAAATAAGCTGAGATGATGTAGTTAAGATTAAAGAGGCCAGAAGGAAAATCTACATGTCTCCAATACTAAAGTTTGGATGTGGGGGCTGAAGTCCAGAGCTAGAATATCCTTTCAAAGATAATAAGGAAATTACTTAAGGTGTCTTTCAGCCTTAAAATGATGTACTTTTCACCTGAAATATAATATTTTAGACTGTTATAGAAAAATTGTAGCATATCTATCTCTAAAATTTCCCAGAAAGTTGGCAATATAATAAATTTTAGACTCAATTTGGCCTTAGTCACAACAAGACTATTTTCTATCCATGTCCTATGCCTAAAACACAAACATTGTTGTCTAATGAGTGTATTATAACGTCTTGTTTCATGGGTGGGCCTTAAAAACACTCTTCTCTGAGTTTTCTTATTTCTAACTTAAACATAGTTAAAGGACATTTTAAAGGTTTCCAAGGAAATAATCATTTCATGTTTAGTCCAAAATATACATTACAAATCATGGTAAATACTTAGATACTATTGTCCAAAATAAGACTTTTTGCTTAATAAGACATGTAAACTAATAGAAATGAAATAAACAAAAGATGTGCATATAAAACAAATTAGTGATGTTATAAAAAAGCTGTTTCTTTAGTATTTGTCCTTAAAACCCAGAAGCTCAGTCTAATCACAAGAAAACATCAGGCAAACCTAAACTGAGTTATATCTCTTAAAACTGTCACAGATAAAAGGAGGCTCAGGCAACACAATGGCTTAATGTAATATAGTATCCGATTTGGATCCCAGATGAAAAAAAGAAAAGCTATTAATGGTAAAGCTAATGAAACTTGGAAAAAAAATGTGATTTAGTTAATAGTGAGGAAGCAATGTTAACATCTTAGTCTTAACAAATGTGTTGTGGTTATGTAAAATATTATTGTTAGGGCTATTTGGATGGAAGATTGGGGGAATCCTCTGTAATCTTCACATATTTATGTAAATTCTACCTCACTCCAAAATTAAAAAAAATTAAATGTGTATGCAACTTTACTTCTTTTTATAGTAGATTATATAATTAGAGTCAACACTCTCAATAATAACAACTAGACGAGCTGGATAAAATATACATCTGTTTCAAGCCACCTGAGAGCTACCGAGAGAGTGAAAAATTATAACCTTCTTGATATCAAGGAGAAAAGAAAATATCTAGAGAGATGATTGGTATATTATGACAGCTTTTGTCCTGTGGGCATTTCTCTGTCTAGAGACACAGCTGAGGGACTGAGCAGCAGTTTAGATTGTGTTGCTGTATCAGGAGGCCCAAACTTGAATTGCAGGACATGTGTAGGTGGGACTTTGGTAAATCCTAAACACATTGACTTGGATTCCCAAGAAGGCAGTCTAGGAATGAGGGCAAACTGGAATTAAAGCGGCTGTTATTGTGTTACAGAAAAACTTAGAATCACCTGAGAGTTCCAGAAATTTGAATCCTTAAAATAGGATTAAGATGATCCATATTGCCATTGCCTGGCAGAAGCATCAGAAAATCCTCACACGATGAAGATAATATCTTAGTCCTTATTCCTAAACATACTTTTTCAAATACAATTTCTGTTACACAAAGGTAATCAGGCATATGAGGAAACAAGACAGCATAAAAAGAATCAGCAAATTAAATATAATAAAATATATCCCAAAGGTCAGGTATTAGAATTATCAAACAGAAATTCTTAATTCTCTTAATTGTTATGTCATACTTAATGAGATATTTAAAGTAATATACAAATTAATGTAAATTACTTTATGTAAAATGATATATAAAAAATATAAATTAAAATTTTAAGATAAGTATAATTTTCAATATAAAATTAGAAACTTTAAAGTTATATTTTAAAATGAACCACAGAAATTCTAGAAACTGAAAAAACTAACAAAATAAATCCAGAATTCCTTTAGTTTCAATAGTGTATTTTATATAGCTAATGAAAGAATTAATGAATTAGAGGGAAGCCAGAAGAAAGTATCTGGAAGAAGACATAGAAAGAAAAAAGAATGAAAACTACCAAGGAGAGTGAAGGAGACACTGAAGTTCCAAATTATTTTTAAGTGAAATTTTGCAGGAGAGAGTATGAGGAAGAAATAATAGAGATCTAATGGCTGAATTATTTCCTAGACAGATGAAAGACATGACTCTGCAGATATATCAAACCAGATGAATCCCAATCAGAAAATGAAAAGGTATAACTTAGAGCAGCATTGTCCAACAAAACTTAATGCAATGATAGATAGTGTTTTTATTGTACATGGTCCAACATGGTAGCTGCTAGTCACATGTGGGCTACTGAGTACTTTAAAAGTGGCTAGTGCAATCGAACAACTGAATGTTAATTTAATTTGAATGAATTTAAATTTGAATTTATTTATTTATTTTATTTTTATTTTTTGAGAGAGAGTCTTACTCTATTGCCCCGGATAGAGTGCTGTGGCATCATCACAGATCACACCAACCTTAAACTCCTGGGTTTAGTGATCTTCCTTGCTTCAGCCACCCAAGTAGCTAGGACTACAACATTATTAGAGATGGGGTCTTGCTCTTACTCAGGCTCTTCTTGAACTCCAGAGTGGGTGAAATGCTCCACCCACTCAGCCTCCTAGAATGCTAGGACTAAGGCATGAGCCACTGTGCCATGCCTGGCCTGAAATTTAAATTCAAATAACCACATAGAGCTAGTGGGAAGTGTATTAGTCAGTACAGATCTGGAGCATCATAGTAAAGCTAATTAAAAATGGGCGAAGATAAAAAGTTTTACCTTTGATTAAATATTTAATCTCTGATTAAAGAAATCAGTGAAAAGACACTCCAAAGACAGTAATTAGGTAGTACATTCTCTACATAAACAATAGAAACCAGAAAATAATATAATGTGCCAAAACAAAATAACTTGCAAACCTAGAATTCTATACCTAATAACAATATTTTCAAAAATGGAGGTAATTTCTGTTATGTATCTAGTAACATACAGTAATGTGTAGACATTATTGGAGATGAATCTGCACACTGGCTTTGAATCTTTTGAGATACTAAGAGTTGTTTGCTATATTCTGAGAAGTCATTTTATCAGGGTGACTCCTTCTACTCACCCATGGGGAGATTTGCTGTTCTCCAAATACATTTCTGTTGTATATTTTATTTACTAGTTGATATATTTGTTTTTGTTACTTGACCATGACTTCTCTGAAAGGTTCTAAATATAAAACACCCAATGGTTACATTTCAAAGATTATTTAAAAGTACATCATTTTAAAACTAAAAGCTAATGAGTTAGAGTAAGGTTTATTTCAATCACCTGTCTAGGAAATATTGGCTACAAGCATCCAACACTTTCAGAATATCCTCTAATGTTTTATGATTTTCAAAACTATATTATGCTAAAACACAAAGATGTCTTAGAACAATTTATGTATTAAACTAATACGTCTATTAAAGATACTCAATCTGGAGGAGATAATTACCTGACCAATGTCCTACAAAGAAGAACCAGGACTAGAACCCAGGTCTTCTAATCCCATGTATGTTTTTCTCTACTATGATACCTCAAAACCTTGACTCTTTCTGTTTATACTGGATCTAGCAACACTTTATTTCCTCTGAATAATTTTTGAGTTTAGAAATGACCAACTTTTAGAAATCAACATCTTGTCTTATATTAGAGTATAAAAGAAACATTAACCTGGGAATCAAAGGTTCTAGATTCTTATCTCAAATTTGTTACCAGTTGAGCTGGGAGTCTTGGAGAAGACTATCATCTGACTTCTCCAGTCCTGTGTATTCCCAAAAGTAATAAATTTCACAAAGTAATCTTGATAATATAAGGAAATAGCCTAGAATAAGTCTGAATTTAATTCTTATTCTTTTGTTGCATAAAGCTCATTTGAGATCATTCTTATTTTAAATCCCATCATTCTACTCCAAATATTTTGAGTTATGTTCTGTTCATCAATTTTGTTTCACTACCCATGGGAGACTAATAGTACTGGGTAAATATGTCACAGAGAAAGTAGAATTAATTGCTCTTAATAGTCACTATCAATAAGCAGTTGGTAATGAATATTATTTAGGAGTGAAAACAATGTAGTCCATTAAAGAGGAAACAAACAAACACATTTGTTTGTTCCATTTTGGCAGGTTGACATGGTCCATAAAAGGATGGTGGATCATCATTAACATAGGGAGAGATGGTTATGGAATTTGCATTTAACTCATGTGTCACATACCTACCTATGTGGCTTTATATGACTCAACCAATTCCTGATTTGGAACATATTTTAACAGGTAAAGAACAACTTTTAAAGCTTCAGATATTTGTTAGTCCTGGGTGAACACTGTATCCAAAATAAAAATAAAAAAAAAATCCAACCAAAATATATTCTCTTTGCAGGTCCTATTCCCATATCCTCAGGCCAAACTGGCCAGGAATTGGATGCCTCTGGGCACAAGGCAGGTTGAACAACTGTTCAACTCCCTGCATTTGACTCTTTGTCATTTGGCAGATTGAGATCTCTGCTGAGAGCACCATTTACAATGTTTTTTTCCCCCAAACTAGACCTAATTTTTGAACACGGAATTTGAAATATAGTGGGACACTGGTATACATCCATAGTTCCCTTAGAAATGTTGAGAAGTAACCCTGGATTGGCTGGGGTGGGCATGACAGAATGGGAATATGTGTCTTTTGAAAAATGCAAATATATGATCCCAGCTTTAGATGTGTGGCCAGGTGGGGTAAGAATATCAGGCAGGAGCATAAATGGAGATGTATATAAAAGGTAGAATGAAAGAAGGTAGGCCTACAGTTGCTAAAGGGAGACAGGTTAGGGAAAGATAATGAAAGAGGTATTTGGGAGTTCAAGAGTCATGAAGTCAGTGTTTGGGTCTTTGAGAAGAAACTAAGAATAATAGTAAGAACAATAATCAGAATAGTTATTGTTATCACAGTTGATGCTTAGAGTGCTTAGGTATATGTCATCATTGTTCCAACACATTAAATATAATTTGTTTTACCTTCTTAATATATGAGATAAGAATTATTAATATTATTCCTAGTTTATAGGCGATGAAACCAATAATTCAACAGAACTTAAGTAACTAGATCAAGAACACATAGTTATTAACAGGTAGAGCCAAACATAGTAAAAAAGACACATTTGAATTAAGCATGTGACCTAGCTTGTATATTATTGAAAACTCAAGATTCCTTGCACATTACTCTTCTGCAAAGCCTGACTTAGGGAAGAAACCCCACTGTCACCCGTACAGTGACAGCAGACCAAGCTCCTGACAGAATGGCTTTTTATTTGGGTCATTTGTGAGGATTATATTTCTTCACAAATTCATCTCTCTTGTCTCCTTTTTCAGACCAGAGTACATGCAAACATAAGGCTGCCTTTAAGGTCTCCAATCCTTTCCTAATCATTAGTAATCCTCATTGTTGAGAAAGTCTCTTTATATGTAAAATTAATCATTGACTTTCCAACTTAAACCCATTTCCTCTTCTCTGATCTTTATTGGAGATAAGAGACACATGAAGGTAGTTAAAATTCTAATCACCTCGGGTTTTTCTTTTTTATTTAATAACTCATTTAAATGTACTTTTGCTAAATCCTATTTTAAAATCTCCCTGACATTAATTACTGATATGTTCAGGTCTTTCTGACAGGCCTATTTCGCCATCTTAAATGTACTTAAATGGTGAGTTCTCTCATCTTACCTCTCCATTTTCTAAGGGGTGTATCTTGGAATAAAAAGAAGTGCAGATGACCTCATCGTCTTTGGCATAGGATGGTGGTCCAGTGCGGGGATAAATATTGTAGAGAGTTAGGCATTCTGTGTCTGTGACCGCATGATACTGCCAAGGCTTGTATTCAACGCCATTCAGAGAGCGTTCTAGGATCCAATTTCCAGGCCGAGGAGAGTTAGCCGCTTTCACAATCACATATGCAATCTGGAACACCTGGGTAAGAGTAAAAGCAACAACATAACTTTCACTTCTAAAGTAGTCTCACCATTTTATGTCAAATAAAGGCTAACTGCTATGGTAGACCATATTTCAGATTTTATCCTATAACCCTATTATGTTCTCTCAAATGGTTTTACTATTGCATGTTCATATTTAATAACTTTTTGCTAAGAAGAAATGTTTCATTTTGACAGTCATGGCTATAAAAAAAATGGTTTAAGACTGGATTTTAATTCTCTAACAACTCACTGACATCATTTCACCTGCTTTTTAATGTTCCATTATACTCATTACCAACTAAAGCATTTATTATATGCCAATTTACTCACCTGACTAGTGTCCATAAAACATGAGTTGGAAATTGTATGTGTGAATAGCTCTTGATAGTTTAGAAAACATGTTTACTTATATCACTTAATCCTCAAAACAGTATCATTTGGAGGGACGGAGTCAATGTGGTACAGCAAAAACTGCATAAGTATGTTCCTATGTCCAAGTTGAAGGTCCAGTCCTTATGGAAACTTAGGAAGATTACTTTTCTAACTCTTACCTTCTTTTCCTGTGAATTTAGGTCATTAATAAGCACACCCTGGAGAGACAGTGTGGATTAAATGAGATAATGTATGCAAAGTACCTGGCCAGGAACTTAACAGTAAATAATAAATGTCAGTTCCTCTACATCTTAAAATAGAAAATGATGGAGAAAAAATCCCATTCCCGTGCAGACAACTGATTAAACTAGAATACATCATATGAAAGGTTTCTGGAGCCATCTTTTCACAAGAGACACATGAGCCACAAAAAGGAGGGAGGAAGAGGAATAATTACTATAAGTCAACAGAGTCACAACTGAGAAGAGTGTGGAAATGTTTTATTTTCAAATTTGCGTGGAACTTGAAGATATAATATTCTGAATATTTTCTGCCAGTGCATACCTCTCTTTTTACCAATGTATTCAAAATTCCAAAAGAATAATGCACAAACATTATTGAATGACATTTATGTGCAATGTCCCTGTAGTAAGATAGAGTTACACTAGTTTAAATTACTGCCCCGTCATCAACAGATTGTTAATATATTCTAATAACTCACTATCATAGAAAAAATCTTAACATCATACAGATGTATATGTTCTTAACCAGTAAATGGTATGAGGTATGGGGAGCTCGACAGCTCCAAGCTCTGGGTAGTTGGTGTCACTGGTTGGTCACTACTAGAAGGACAGGCCCACTAATATTAAAGAGCCTGCTGAGCTACAGTAGAAATCTTGAAAAGAAAGTTCTAGAAATAAATTTTATATGCCTCATAGTTTTGGCATAGTATTTTCATGAATACAAGTTTAACATCTACGGCATACTCTCAGGGACAGAACTTAAAAATATGAAAAGTTGGCAAAGTAGAGGCACTGCAGGTGGCCCCGATGCTTGCCATTTGAGATCTTTATCAGAATGCAGGCCCACCTGTGTGCAAGGGGGGCAAATCACAGGCTGTCAAGTTATTAGTATTAGGGCTAGTATTTGCCTTTTAGGCATAGTTGTGGAAAAAGATTGGTTGTTAAAATGCTGAAATGCTTCTGTACTTGTTAGCAAACCATTGCTGCCCAACTTCTCAAATGCCACCTCTACCCTAACATCATCAAGGGTAATGATCCCAGCATAGCAGAAAACAGCCAAGACATCTGTTCAAATTGGTTAGGGCCTTGATCTTTCTATTGTACTGCGTATCACTGCACATAAGAAATATTAAAGATTTATACTTACAAAAGTTTATAGATAAGTGTAATTGCAGAAAGAGGCCTATGTACATAAGGGCATATAAACACTTGAATATGCTTCAACATTTGTGGGGAGGATACATAGGTCCATATTAAACCATTACCTCTGGGTTTTGAGAATGAGGAGTGAAGGAAGAAGGAGGCTTTTTACTTTTCAGCTCATATTCTGCTGTGTTGTTGGTATTAACATGAATGTCCTACTTTTTAATACAATTATTTTTAAAATAAAGAAAAATTATAGTAAAATCGGTATAGAGAAAAATAGGTATACACAAAAGGGGAGTAAGACAGAACATACTCCATCAATCATTACAAAGTATTTTCGATTCATGTATATTTCTGGTGTTATAAGAAATTATTTCTTTTAGAGAGTTCAAATTCAACAACTCATCAAGTAGAACTTCTTTATATGGAAATTCATTCCTATTAATTAATATTAGAGAATGAAGAGACAGAGTTGTCTATACAGTAAAATATTAAATACTCTGGTCCTAATTGCTGGTAATTCCAAAGTATCCCTGGTCTTAAAATGACAAAGAATCTGAATAATTAAATTGTGGGTTTCTAGAAGGCAGGAGATATAGCTTTTACATTTTTAAAGATGCCACAGTCCTTATTATAATTATTTTGAAATGGTTTTATATTTATATTTAATGCCAATATTGTATTTGATATTTAGTTGAACAACCCGAGTCACTGTTTACATGTTACTGTATTAGTTTAAAACTGGTTTTTCCTGCTTGTTACAGCTTGAATCCCAGTTGACACTACCACATTTTGTCACTTGCAGGAACCAAGGCATACACTGCTTGGGCATTCATTCCATTGTGTCTCTATGAGCTGAGAAAATTACTTAAACTCTTTTGCCCTCTGTTTCCCAGTGTTTCTTTTCCAAAGACATAACCATGGAAGAGATAATGAGATAAGGAATACAAAATACTACACGTTCTTTTGGAAGAGAGAATCTATGCAATTTTTTAAGTTAGCATCTTTCTTTCCAGGAAAATAAATCACACAGAGATATTTTTTAAAGATAGGAGAAACAAAAAGAGAGCTAACAAAGCAGACAAGAGATTATAGGTACTCAATAAGAAAAATAAGAATACACTGAGGTTATGGATAAAGAACTTTGCTCAAAAAGCAGCTCAGCAAGCAAATATAGGAAGCAGCCAAGTTCTCAGGCGGCTGCAATATGGATTTATGACTTAGGAGCTTCTGTGTTGGCTCTGGAACAATGGATGAAAAATAATCTATGAGAAAAGTTCTACTAGAAACCCCACAGACTCTTTCTATAATTCAATATAACGTCCAGCTTTTAGGGACATGGAAAAGCAGTCACTGCCTTGGAAACCGGGAAAGGAATTGAAAGGAATTTCATTTCCAAACAATACCCCTCTTTCGTTTATTTTCTGTGGATTCTTCCACATTCGATGCAAAATTTATGAAACTAGCTGGTATATTGTTTTTGAGTAAACTTTTAAAAATGTAGTAAATTGCATTATTGAAAAACAATAAATATTACAGTAAAAGCATTCTTTTCAGGCTTCACTGAAAAAAATGAAAAAATTTAACAGTGATAATCTAAATATTCCAAATTGTTCATGGCCCTCATAGAATAACACTTTGTTTGTTATACTACTTTTCTACTTTTATTAACTGTGTCATGTGTTTTCATTATAAAGTCTTTTCAAGATAAAAAGTTATGCTACCTTATTTCCAGATGAATGAAACCTGAGTTTGTTATGGTGTACAAGGAAAGCAAACACCCCCGCTGTGAGAAATTCTAAAATGTTATGACTACTATCAACTTAATACATCAATCCACTATGCTCAATTTTTTTTTTCTCTTTTGGAGGGTGTATTTTATAAAATTGATGCCTAAACAGAGTCCAAATAACATTTTCAATAATATCAAATGTTTGACATTTTATTGTAACAAAAGAAACATTATTTTATATCCTATTAGTTCATCCTATGTATGTTATCTACAAAATATTATTTAATTACTTCACTTATCCAGTACATCTCCTTCTACAATGAGCAGAGTACTGATAACTTGATCTCATTTAATGTGGAACTGGAGAATCCATCCCAAAGTAATAAGTAACATACAATGACCATCACATAGAGATGCTTTCCTGTCCGGCCCTGGCCTATCTAATTGTCTGAACGTGACCACTGAGATACCTTGCTTGGGATCAACTCCCCTTAGGTGCCTGTGGGCTATTCATCTGAGAGAGAGAGAAAGAGAAAGAGAGAGAAAACAGTCTTGGAGGGAGATTTGAGGGAGAGAAACAATCTTAGCAGGAGAGCAAATCTT
The DNA here is from genome assembly GCA_963573935.1 of Arctocebus calabarensis. NCBI lineage: Eukaryota > Metazoa > Chordata > Mammalia > Primates > Lorisidae > Arctocebus > Arctocebus calabarensis. The sequence continues at coordinate 57,195 of CAUYON010047161.1, forward strand.
AGCAGTCTTCTTAGGACAGGAGGAGCGAAAGAGTCAGAGCAAGCGAGTCCGTGAAAGAATGAGAATGAGAATCCCACCTAACCTCTCCTGCAGCTACTTACAGATGTGCTCCCGTGGTTATTTGTACCACAGGTGTGGAGACTGCCAAGCACTCATGTTCTCATGTGCTCTCGTGTTAAAGACAGCCGAATCCCTTCCCCATGACCTTATCACCAAGGTGTTACATTACAGGTGTTTCTCATAGTTACAGAAAGTTCAAGGTTTAACTCTCACTTCTCCATTCTTTTGAGTTTATATGGTCTGCTACACTTTCCAGTCTTTTTCACATCCTAGCTAAGGATAAAATGGTATCTGTAGAGACTGAGGTCAAAGTGAGCAACCTAGGGGCGTGGCCACTCTGTTCTGCAGCTGAATGGCTTAGCTCACCTATCACCCATGTCAGTGGGTCTGAAAACCAAAATCAACATCTAACATGAGCATTGCTAGGTCAAGATATTTTAGAAATATCATCTACTCTGACTGTTAGGAACCCATTTGATACCAGATCCTTTGTCCCCAAAGAATGACAGATACAGGAAATGATACTAAAGAGTATTGTGTTTTGGAGATTTTACTGAGACTTTTGAGTGTCATCACTGTCACACAGCTGAGAGAGCCCAGCCAAAGTATGCCTCATTAGTGATATAACACAGCCATGGGACCTCTATCTCCTATAGACTAATCTACACAAAAGCCATACAAATATTCACAAAGCTCATTCTCTATGGAAGATGGTAGCTCATCCTTCTCCTAGGACTTGACCTGGATTATTCTCTTCCATTTCTTTTTTCCTATTCTCTCAAAAGAACAGCATGTGGCTATCTAGTTGGGCAGAAGCCCAATGTTGAGCTCTTCCTCTTTCCCACACTGCTACCTGTGAAATTCCTACAGCAAAAAGTCTACATAACAAAACTGATTCATGTCTAAAGAGGTTCTGCATTATTCTAATAGGTGCTCAGTTAAAGCCCATGTTATGGACTTTAACATATCCTTATGTAGTGATGCCATCTCTAATATATTTGAGAAGTTCATTTGTAGTCTTAGTTCTAACCATGTGTTTGTCAAATTCTCTTATATATCCATATAGGCATGTTGGCTTTCATTAAGTGATGAGAGTTATAGAATGTCAGAACCAGAAAGGATCTTAGAAATCATGAGTTTTCAAGTTCCCACTGAAATAGTTTGAGATAGTTTATAGAAATGCAGATAACACCCCTCTATTTGAGTTCAATGGCTATGGTTTAGTGAAATATCAGTTCTTCAACCTCCAATCGCTAAAGAGAAAAGGAAAAAATAAAATAGAAACCGATAACTATAAAGGGAAAAGAATGAGAGAAGTTCAACATTTTTCTGGAAGGTCCATGAGAGTCACTGATGAAAGAGCATAGGGGTTGTGAGCTACAGTACTCAGATGGGTTGGGGCCCCAGCAGAAGTCCTGGCACTCACAGAGGAAGGTCTGATGGATGATGTGAGATGTGGGCTAAATACAGGGAATTTACAGAAAGTCTGTGTACAACAAAGGATTCACTCAAAATCTCATGCCCAACTAATCCATACATTCCCCAGAAAACATTCTGAGCAATCTCAGAAAAATAGTTGTTCATTATTATCTTAAAAATCCTCTGGAGGATACTAATACAGATTCTGAAAACACTATTAACTAGACTTCAGGTTAAGTCAAGCTCCAATGACTTCAATAAACCTGAAATAATGTGGGATGCTGTGGTGTATGTTTTATAAAACATAAAATATTTTATATTTTCAAGGAAACTAATTTAAAGTACTTTCTCAGACTGAAATAATTTGTAATTGTCACTCAATTATAATGTGCAACCCACTTCTCCACCCCTCGCCACGTGCGTGCTGTAATTGCTAAGCATGAACTTCCTGAAGTTGCAGGAAGCAAATGTTCCATTTAACTGGATGACTAATGACAATCCTTTGAAGAGAAAATTTTCAATTATTTGTTGAAATTGTTTTTTTAAAAGGGTTTAAATCAATGTGTAAATTTTCAAGGGACAGTTGTGGAAGGACTCCCCTACCTCCCTCTGTAAAGAAGCAAATCTCAATGACTAGCTCTAAAAAATGGCAAGAGTTAATTTTCAGCTCTCTGAGATAATATAGACATGTAATGCAATTTCTTTTTTTCATGAAAAAAATTACTCTTTTCCCCTAGAGTTAGAAAAGTTGATTATAAATTTGATTGGGAAGAACTTTCACAAGCAGTAATAAGCAAACCCCCCCCCAAGATGTAAGAGCAATGAATGGATGGATATGTTGTTAAATAAAAAGTGCAAGGTGGGTTAAATTGCTGAAGGACTCAGGATGCTACAGTTTAATAGGAAGAGGAACCCTACGGATATGCTGGACTTGTGTCACTAATGTTCATCAATGGCCACTAATGTCCCCCACACAGTGACAGAAGAACACAGCACCATCTTTAAAGTGGTCATGCCAAAAAAGTAAACTGAATCATATCAAGTCTCTAAATTTAAAGATCAATTTTCAGGAAATACAGTGACAGAGGAGCATGCAAATAGCACGACAGAAATACAATTAGCAAATGCAGGAAGGGAGAACCTCTACTGGACAAATAACGTGGTTCTTTAAAAAAAATAAATTGCCAGAAGATAAAATAGAATTAAGATTATAGATTGAGAGACTTACACCAGCACAGTATGTGACTCCGTATGCATCCTGATTCACAAATTTTTTAAAACATGGAAGCAAGTGTGATGAAGATGAATACTGCAGAATATTAGTTAATATTTAAAAGGTATTAGTAATAGTGTTTACTTCTAGATGTGACCATAGTATTGTTTATAAAAGAATCTTACCTTTCATAGATATATAATGAAATATTTATGGAGAAAGTGCTACATATGTAATTGCTTGCAAATAATCTGGGGTGGGGAATAGAGAAAAGTAAGATGTGGATGAATTGAAAGCTGATACAAGAGGGGCCGCGAGTTAATACTTAAAGAGGGTATTTGGTACACCTGAATCCATGGTATTCTCTATTCTTTTGTGTGTGTCTGAATATTTCTATAATCAGAATAAAACCTTACTAATATGTCTCATTTTAATAAGTAAACAATTTCCCTTCACATAATGATACTCTCCACTACCAGTAAATAGTGCTTCACTTAAATTGAAAGCATTTAATGCACTGTCTTAATTATCTTAATAAATGATTAACTCCGCTTCTTATAGTAACTACACTGCATTCTGAGCTCAATAAATATGTCTTAATAATTCTTTCAAATTAATTATCAACTCAAAAGGGCATTGTTGGCCCATAAGGTCTCAACATTTTAGTCTAGTCTTACAAAAACTAGTAACACAAGTGAATGGAATCCAAATTGGACTGAATAAAGTCCTCCCTTGGGTTATTAATGCATTTAGTACTCCATGCTTCATTAAGTTGCTATCATTTTTAACAAGGTTAGCTGCAGAGAAAACCTAGGCAAGTATTTGCCTTGTATTCAGCACTACCCGTGACATTCATTCTCTTCTCACATATTTATCTTTCATTGGAAACAACCTATGGTTTCAAAAGATTGACCTGTTTCCTGTGAACAAGGTACTGGCACAGCATGGCTTTCATACCAGCTACTGGTAAAAGAGCAGGTAGGCCGAGCTCCCCATAGAATAAACGACAGTCCTTTCAATGAAAACATCACAGAACACAACGATGGGGAGAATCACTGACAATCAAAACTGTGATGGTTTAAACTTGCCTTCTAAAAATTATTCACCCTGGAGAAATGCCCAGCCTTGCCTTTGTTTTTGTGCTTCTATAGTTACCAGGAAGAAGAACCTACGCATTCTCCAGTTTATGACATTACACACATGAATGAATCACTCTAGTTCAAAGCATTTGGGAAATAATAGCAAAGATTTGTAGTAATGAGAAGTGTTAGAAATATAATGTCAACAGTGTGGAATAACAAATCAAAGACAGAAGGCGCTTCCTGATCTTGTGTCATGAATTCTTTCAACAGATCAGAGTCACTTAACACTTACTCAGTTTTAGCTATTACAAATGAAATAGCATCACCTATTTTCATAATTATATATTGCCCCACTTTCTTGTCCTTCTCCAGAGACATTCTTTTTTTCTTTTTTAATTTTGTTTTGAATTTTTGAGACAGAGTCTCACTGACACCTCAGATAGAGTGCCACAGTGTCAGCCTAGCTCACAGCAACCTCAATCTCCTGATTCAAGACATCCCCCTGCCTTAGAATCCTGAGTAGCTGGGTCTAAAGGCACCTGCCACAATGGCCAACTGATCTTTTCTTTTTAGTAAAGACAAGGTCTCATTTTTGCTCAGGCTGGTCTTAAACTCCTGACCTCAAGTGATCTTCCTGCTTTTTAGGATCAAGGCCTGAGCCATCAGCCTGGCCTCTTCTAGGGACATTCTGAAGAGTAGTTTGTGACCTCGGTTATTTATTACTTTATCACGCCTTCTCTACTTAAAGCCTTGTAGCCCATGTGTAGCCCATGTGTCAATCACCCAACCACCTGATTGTAATCTCTCTCAAAAGAGCTAGCAGTGACCTTCGTAGAAATTTCCTTAGAAAATTCAGTCTTTTCTCTCCATCTTCATCTTCTTTAAAGTATCTACAGCTTTTCACTATGTTGTTTTTTCCCTTTCTGAAACTTTTTCTCTTTGGAAAAGTGATATCTATTTATAATTTAGGGATTTTTTTTTTAAAGAAAACCACATTTCCTAATGTAGACAGCTCTTAGCCTAAAATGGAAAGTGTGACAGCAATCATATGAATTTCTCTCTAAGGGCTGTATGGGGACTCCTGCTGTGTGTGGTGGTGCTGGTGTTGTGATTTGTTTTTTGTGTTTCTTTTTAATTAGAGTTGTTTAAACAAAAGCATACCAAGGTGTTCCAGTTTCTAATAATATTCTCCTTGAGAAAAAAAGAAACTTTTATTTAGTGCCTACTTTTTTCCAGGCACTTTATCATATACAAATTTATTTCTGCTATCAATAACTGTATAAGATAGATAGTAACTGACTAGAAAATTAAAATGGGACCAGCTTGTATGGTAGACTGAATAAGAGTCCTTCAAAGATGTCCATATCTTAATACTTGGAACCTGTGAATGTGTTATTAACATTTAAAATGGCAAAGGGGACTTTATAGACATGATTGAGTTAAAGACCTTCAGATGGGAAGATAATTCTAGATTATCCAAATAGGCTCAGGGTAATCACAAATGTCCCTGAAAATAGGAGGAAGAAAAAAAGGAGGTCAAGGAGATGGAAGATGAGAACTCAATGTGTTGCTGGCTTTGAGGGTGGAGAAAGCAGTGATAAGCCAAGGAACGCAGATGGCCTGTGGAAGCAGGAAAATTCAAGGAAATGAATTCTGCCTAAATATTCCAGAACGAAATGCAAACCAATCCACACCTGAATTTTAATCAAATGAGACTCATGTCAGACTTCTAATCGATTAAACAGCAAGATAATCCATGTCTGTCGTTTTAAGCCACTAGGCTTGTGGCAACCAGTTATTATCGCCACAGAAAACTAAGAAGACACTAGGTAATTTGTTCTACTTCACACAACTAGAAAGTTATGGAGCAAGTTTATAGCTGTAGTTTTGTCTCTTTTTTGTCTGTCTTGTCTTCATAATATCTTTCCTGTCTCTATTTCAACTAACTTCCTGATATGCTAGATATTTCCCACATCTCAATTTCTAATCTAACCATATTCTAATCTCTCATGTTATATTTCAAATCAACAACTGGAAATCTCTTATGACAATTTAATTTTGCTTTGTAATGAAGCAAAATTTTACTTTACTTACTTACTTTACCACTAAAACCACATTTTAAGTTTCTGATAGTAGAAACTATAGACTATACGTGTTTATTGTCTTATACATAATAGAGGCTCTATTATTTTTTTAAATTCAATTGAATAGGTAATAAAATGAATGCCATCTCTGAGACAATTTAAGGGACCTCTAAGGTGATATCTACAAGTACTTAAAGGATGAACCTAGCTAACCAACATATAACATTAATAAGTACAGATACCACAGCCCCTTCTCATGGGCAGAGGGGAAATCCTAGCAATGCAGCAATCTTAAATATTTCTAAATCACATTTTCTCCCTCTAAAATGAAAATTTCCAGAAGAGAGCATTCTTCCACAGTTTGTCAAGCTGGCCTTTACCCCAAATTTTAAAGATGTGACCTCACTTGCTAAGGAAGCATGAACAGTATAAGTTAAATGGAAAATGAGATTGCAGAAGACCCCCATGTTATTCTGGCTGCAATTTAAAAATAAGGACAGGATATGACACCTCTCTAACTACGTAATTTTTTTTAAATTGCTAAAAGGTTAACAAACATTTCTGAAAGGCTATCATTTTTAAGAAAACATGAGATAAAACTCACAAGAATAATTTGCAAATTCTTCACACTTTGTATTCTGCCCAGATTTCTGCTGATTCTTTCTGAATTAGAAACTAATCAAATCATAATATAACTTCAGTGGTCAAATCCAAAAATGATTTATGAAATGCTGAGAGTTGGATTTCCAAAATTCAAAACTCAGGATCCATAGCACACATAACTCTTAGAGAACTTCTCTGTCCTCTCTCCATTGCCTCATAAAAAAGCATTTTGCTGTTAGCACGTTTGACTCCTCACGGTTCTTCCAAAGTTCTTCATGGAGGACTAATTAGTTGCATCAGAGTAAAAAAATATTTTTTTAATGTCATCTTTGGAGAAAATCAAGTATGTTTGCTATTTTAATCAACTAGGACTTATGACGCAGAAGACAACAAAAATGTTTTAAAAGCAAAATGAGAACAATTTTCTAACATTGAAATCTTTCCATTCCAACAGGTTATGGGGGTCACACAAAGTCATTGCTCCCGTTTCCCCCCAAAAGAGCAAATAATTTTGGAAACCTTCTGTGATGCTAAGTGCCGTGATGTGAACATTCAATCTTCCCTTAACACAATTTGTAAAAGCCTTCACTAGAAAAACCTGTACACATTTCCATTTAAAGTAGGATGAAGTGGTGTCACAGAATTCTAATTCTGAAATCACTATTGAATAAAGCGTTTAGTCCCAAAGGTTAGAGACAAATCTTAAAGAACATGCTTTTGGAAAACAGAAGTAGTATTTTACCAGTGTGGAATTAAGCTCTACCTTATTGTGATATCTGTGGCATAAAACATAATCCAGAGGCTTCCTGAGCAGAATGAGTGACTACAAATGGTAAAGCTGAAAGATCTTCAATAGTAAACCTGACACTGTAAACTGAGTCCATGCAAACAGCAGAGAATGAATGCCAGCAGAATACCCATGCAGTTCTATCCTACACATGTATGGAGGGATAGCTGTAAACAGTGACACCATAAAAACACTGTACTACAGCCTCTGTTAAAACCAACCATACGGTGAATGGTTGTGAAATAACTGCAGCTATTAACAAAGCCTTAGAAGAGGTATGAAGAACGGAGGCTTAACTTTTCTTTAGCCCCGGCTTCACATCTGCAATGAGTATTTGTAAGAATGGTCTTGCAAATAGTGACCAAAACCAGCAGGTAGTAAATACAGTCACCTATTGAAAGCTGGTTTTACATACATGTCTTGTGGAGGGGACTCTTCCATTGTTTGTCCATTCAGTGCATTACACTCTCAAGGATCATCATCAGTAGAAGTGCAAACCAGCAGCATGGCTGTTAAAATTCTTGAGTTAATCTTTTTTGTGTTTAGGTCAGGAACTTTAGAATTTGAATGCAAACCAAAAGAAGGTCATGATTTGAATTGGAGATAGTCTTGACATGAGCAACATTGTAGAAATGCATCAAACGGTTAAAGCAGGTGATACACTGAACTAACTCAAGATGAATCTTTATAGCCTAAACATAAATGAAATTATTTAAATACAAACCAGAATTTAAATGTCTATATTCTCAGTAATCATTTTAGTGAGTTGATGAAAGAACATTCAAATGGGAATTGAGGTGACCCCTCACTTAAGAAGAATGGGAAGGACAGTCGTACCTACAGTCAAACCCACTTTGGTTAGCATTACACTCATCTTTGTTTTCCAAGATTCATATCACAGACTTTAAGATTCTCCACTTCTGTATATATTTCAAAGATCCACAGAGTGATATATTCATTCATTCATTTGTCTTAAAAATATTATTGAGCAACATATTATTTACTGTACTAGCCTTTAACCTAGATGTTGAAATAGAAAGGTTAAGAGACAGTTGCTCTCACACAGGGGTTATATTCTAGAAAAATAGGCACTATACTGGTGCTGTGATGGAGACTTTCAACTGGTTCTCAAAAACCAACTGTATGTAACTTCTCAACTTCTAGTTCAATGACATCATGTTGGTAAACTGAATCTGTCATGATGAGAATATTCACACTTTGAACACTGACTAACATTTTAAATCAAGTCGTTTTTTAACCCCCTGGAGAGCCAGTTGTTAAACATCTGTCAGGATACCACTTTAACAGCAAGCAAGGTAAATGAGTAAGGAACACAATTGTAGATGGAGTTTTCTATAATAGATGGTGGTCGGAGAAGGTGACAGCGACTTGAGAGATAAATCCATGCCAAGCTGACATTTAAGCAGTGACCTTAGTGATTTGAGGGAAAACCCCACCATTAAGTTCTTGGGAAAGAAGATTTAAGGTAGATGGAACAGCAAATGTAAAGCAGGAATGAACTTCATTTCAACAAATCCAGGGTAGACAGAATAAAATCGGAGCAACAGATTGTGGGGAGTTACATGTATGCTGGACAAGTGCAGAGGGGTCAGGCCCTGGAGGCTGTCCATACTGAATGTGGTAAACACAGAATTCAGTCCACATATATTGGGGTGCTCCTGGAAGACTTTGAGCAAAAGGAAGGTGACATCTAATGTATATTTGTTAAGGACTGCTCTGGCAGGTTAATGAGTGGGCTGTGGAGAGGGGATGTAGAAACAGAGATACAAGATAGATGGCTATTCTGTCAGTCTTGGTAAGAGAGGGGATGGCTTAGATGAAAAGTGGTAGTGGAGAAGGTAAGTGGTCAGATTCAGGGTATATTTTTGTAGGAAGTGTTTGCAGGAACCTGAATATGAAGCATGAAGGTGATGCAGGACAAGGTGGCACCGCCACCTGCCACCTTAGCCCTGGTGGTGTTGGTGCTACAGTGGCAGGAGGAAGCAGCTTGCTGGAAAGGCCAGACACCTGGGGGAGACACTGGCGCCTTGCTGTCTCCTCCCCCTGCACTTCTGTCTGGTCAATTTAAAGGATGGGCCTGGTTGTCTCCTCATGTGAATTTCCATGGCCTGAGAGTTCCAGCACCTTGCTGCTGATTGGACAACCGGCTGTAACTGATGAAGACCCCTGCCCTAAAAGTTAACATCGAGTTCTGGCAAAATAACCCCCTGTGACTACATAAACCCCTGAGAAACAGTCTAGGACAGACCTGGAAGAGAGAACAGGAGAGCTTGTTCCCGTCCTGGGTTCTCTTTGCCAGGAGCTTTAGGTTTTTTACAAGTTGTAAGTTTTGTTTCTGTGAATCAACCCTGTCTTACCACTGAGCCTGTGGTCCGTGAATTCATAATTTGAATCCCTGAGACCAAGAACCTGAAACACGAGTATCAGATTTGGCCAGCCAGCCTGGAGAGAAGACAAAGTTCTGGTATCAAAGGGAGCAGAAAAATCAAGCATTATTTTCAGGGCTTTTCTTTATTTGCCTGAACAACTAGATTAAGAATGCATTATTCACCAAAGAAAGTGCATGTTTCGGGGGAAGGAAATCAAGACTTCTGTTCTGAGCCTTGAGGTCTGTAACGCTCCATTAGGCATCCAAGTGGAGTTACTGGTTGAGAGACAGATGCGGTGTCATGTTAAATGGGCTCTCACTCAGGCAAGTTTCTTAACTTTTCTGTGCCTCATTTAACGGAAATAATAATATATTGTATTTAATTCATAAAGTTTAGAGGATTACAATGTCACACACGTGAAATGCCCAGATCAGTATTTGGCCTATATTAAATCAAGCCTTGTTAAAAATTAATTATTATAATCAGTAGTGATACGTTCACCTGTTTCCCAGTTTAATCATAGATCTAAGTTACACTTTCATAAGATCAGGAAAGGAAAAGAATATTAAATATCTAGTTGGAAAGATAACCTACATCTCAGTTCATCTATTTTGAAACATTTAATTGAAAAGTGGACACTGAGAAATTAGATTAGTGGATAAACATCTTCTAACTGGGGATAAAGTCTACCTGGGTCTTCATTCCCATGTATCCCCAAGAAAGGGGATGTAAATGCAAAGCCAGAATGCATTTTTAAATATATTTACCTATTGGTAGCAACGTATCACTTACTTTGAGAGGTCATATTGCTGGCTCCCATGATATTGGCAGATACCATAAATTCAGGCTTGTTTCCTGAAGTTCTGCTAGCTATTCTGCCTCACTTATCTTATCCTAGCATTTTAGGAAGTCCACAACCTAAAGGAAGTCTAGAAACAGAAACATAATTCACAAGATAGGTTTTCACTTTAATTAATAACTACTAATAACATGTAGTTATATGGGGAAAGATGTTCACAATACAATATACAGTTAACAAAACAGGATATATGTGGGTAAAACTTTATCTACAGTATGCTACCAATTTAAAATACTTGTGTGTGTGTGTGTGTAGAAAAGAACTGGAAGACAATGTACCTAAAAGTTAATGTCATTAATTTTTACAAAACAAAAATATCAGAATCCATATAAAAAGTTAGTATATGAAAGAAATCTGCGAATATATTTATGCTTGCTATGAAATCTCAGGATACATAGAAGAAAATTATCAATATAATTTTACCAATGGTAAAAGCAAATGTTTCAAGAACAAAATTTAAAAGCATTAATTTTAAACCATACTGGAAATATTAAAATATAATGATTTTAAAGAGATGAAGAAAAAAAAGTTGGATAAAATGTGTTTATATATAGGCATGTAATTCACTAATAAATTTGGAATTAGAAGTTTTAATAAAAATCAAGAGAATTAAATCTAGCTAGACTTATTATAGTCACTAGACAGAAAAGCTATAAAGATAAAATTTGTCTTGGAAACTGACAAGATAGCTAAATTCGGAGAAGGCTATAAAAAATAGAATTTTATTTTGTTATAATTTAGAATATCATCTACTTTACTATGAGTATTCCAAAAATGGAATTCTCATGTCATGTAATCAACAGAGAAATACACAAGTGCTTTTGTTGAGACTGAATCCTTTTGGAAACTTCAAATGGGAGACAAATGGGGAAATAACACATTGGTATTTTTATCAAATGTTTAAAATACTTAGATTACAAAAAAAAATGTGATTAAGTCTGAGGGACTGGATTAGCAACTGTTGGTATTTCTGACCAGCGAATAACTTAGTAATATCATTATGGAGGATGGAGAGAATATAATTAAGAAGTAATGTCAAAGTAACACAGAGGGAAGGAAAGCTCAGAGATGAGATTTAGCAAATCAGTACATTTATCCAGCATTTAAAGATTTGACAGCTATTACATGCCAGTCACCAGTATCTACATAGATGCCAGAAAGAGTAACACAAGAAAACATTGCCAAGAATTCATATATTTCTATGTCCAGGAGCATACAATTTCCACCTGCTTTTAATTCAATTGCCCATGACTGATTTTATTTCAAGTAAAAAATAATGTTTCGTCTAAGTTCTTAATATGATTTTAGGAATATTTGATTGTGCCATGTAACTTTCAAACCCAGGTATTTGACATCTAGATTAAACAAGTTTATGACAAGCCAGTTTTCGCTAGCAAATTGTTTTAATGTCATAATCTTTATCTCCTACATTTGATAATGATATAAAAAGTAATTTCTCTTGTTTAAAAATTATCCTCATTTTCTATGTCTTCAGAAATGCTTCTTTTGTAAAATTTATAGGGCTGAATTCTACTTAATGCCTACAAGTGATAAGAACTTTAAATTCTATATTGATATGTGAACATTCAGTCAGGCTTTCCTTGTGATTACTGGAGAAAAGTTAATTGCCCTTCCTTAGGAAAATCAATAGATCACACAAAAAATGAAGAAAGAAGGATTTAAACTTCTAACAGTGATTTTGACCAAATGGATCAATGATAATCCTCAAATCTTCCAGCACTGTGTTTAGTGTATTGCTGCTGGAATTCCCCAAAGAATTTTATCAAACACTCACAATTTCTGCATGATTCCTTAAGAAAAGTACTTTGGTCGGCCAATAAATAGAATTTAATAATACAATGATTCTCACCAAAATATTTCAAGGTCGTGAACCCATATATTTAAATGGCCAACTTCATATTTCAAGTTATATCTCCACATGTACACATATTAGTTAATATAAAATTATGTGTTAGTCTCATTTTTAGTGAGATTTTCATGATTATAGGTAAGTAAGTGGTCTTATATAAGCAAAAAAGACCTGATGTTCTTACTCATTCTAAGGTTTGAGTCTGTTAGAATATATAGGGCAAAACTTGAAATCAGAGAACCAAATTTGATTTTCATTTTCCCCTTTCCAACTATGAAATTTTTAGCAAGTTTTTTAATTTCTCTAATACAAAATGTACTCATCTATAATAGCATCTTTTTATAGCATTGAAAAAACTCTGTAAGGTGATTCATATAAACATTTTACACAGTGTTTGAGACAACGCAGACTTTTAAATAGTCCTGGAGACAAAAAGCCTGTTATAATTCCAGATATGAGTACTCACATTTGTCTTATAAAACCCATAAATTGTACAAATAATAAAATAGCTCCCTTATTAATGACTCTTCCTGAGTTATCATAGGCCTTTCATTGATGATTTATGTCAGCAAGCTGAACAAAATTGTCCAGGATTTAATGTCCTTTAACACAATGTTGTGTTTGTCTTGTTACAAAATTTTACATGGGCACTTCATGGGCACTTCACTGCTATTCTTTTCAATAACATACAGTTCAAAAGTTAGATATCTCTCAGAATATGCTAAAATTTTCTCAAGAAATAGTAGACAACTATGGCCAAAAATATGAATCATTACCACCTCATGCCCACTAGGAAGGTAACTATTAAAAAATAATAATAAGTGCTGGCAAGGGTGTGGAATGCAAAGTGATACAGCCACTCTGGAAAAAAGTATGGTGGTCCCTAAAAAAATTAGAAAGAAAACTACAGAGATAAAATCAAGATAGCTGACTAGACATAGGGAATATGTGCCCGCTCCAATGGAAAGGAACGAGAACAGCGAGCAGAGTCCATATTTTAAACAGATCCCTTGGGAGAAAATGCTAGGATCCACCAGGGAAACAGTGGGAATCCCCAAAGTGGCTAAAGAGATGGTTCAGGATGGCTTGCCTAGTCCGGGTGTGGCTAACAGCCAGGAAAAGCTCCTGGATGTGGGGGAATAGAAAGAAAGGCCCAAGGATCCACTCACCAAGAAAAACGATTACTATCTGGCCTACAGGAGACCCCTCTGATCCACCTTGGCCTTGGGCCTAACACAGAGAGCAGCCTGGAGACAGAGACAGTGCTCCTGCAAGGAGAAGCCCACAGGCATCTGAGCCTAGCACAACTTGCGCAGCGCACCATCCTGAGAGCCTAAATACTGGGGAACCCTGGCACCCCTGCAGCCTTTGTGCAGCTCTGAGGAGGGAATAGAGGGGCCCAGTCACTTCCACACCCCTGGGAAGATCCCTACCACCCTGCTGTGGCTCCCGATGAGGCTGACATGCGAGCAGATGGCACATACCACAGTTTCTCACCCAGCTGCCTGCCTGGGAAGGAAGGATCCTAGCTTTTTGGTTGCAGGTCCAAGGCACCATTTTAAGACTGATTTTATTTCAAGTAAAAATATTGCTTTGCCAAAATTCAGCCCCATCCTTGGGCTGAGTTTGGGCTCGACATAGCAGTTTCTCCCAGCCCGAGGAGGGGGAGGGAAGCCAGGCTTTCCGCCTGCGTTGGGATGAGCCCAGCGTGCTGCAGCTGCTACCGGACAGGGCGGGCGAAATCTTGAGTGAACTGCACTCCCCGCCGTTTTCTGCCAGAACAGCCTGCCTAAGAAGGGACTCACACTCTCTGGTCCCAGGCCCAAGGCAGCTTTGGCGGACTTGGAAGCCAGGCAGCACCCTGTCCACCGGCTGCTTCCAGGATGACAAAGCTGCAGCCCCCTGAGGGGGGACGGGGTAATACTGGGAGTTATTATTTTATGGGTGCAGTGTTTCAAGTTTTACAAGATGCAAGCATTCTGGAGCTGAATGGTGATGATGACTCAACATTGTAAATGTACTTCATGCCAGTGAACTGTATACTTAATTATGGTTAAGATGATAAAATCTGTTTTATATATTTTACCACAATTTAAAAGAGGCAGACCATAAATTTAAATGTGGTCTAAAGAGTTAAACACTTAATGAGTTGAGAAGAGAAGGATAATCTTTAACAAAAACTTCAGAATGTAAGATTTCTTTTGTTGTTAGGATTTTATTTTTTTTAATAGTTGGGGGTCCATATAAAATTGAGAGGATGGTACAGAATTTCCTTCATACTCCCTGCCCCCATTATCAACATCCCCCAGCAGAATGGTCTGTTTGTTACAACCGATGTAATAACATTGACATATCTGATCACCCACAGCCCACAGTTTACAGTAGGACTCACCTTGCATTGTGCATTCTATGGGTTTGGAAAAATGTATAATATAATGTCATGCATCCATCATTATACTAGTGTACAAAGGGTTTTCACTGCCCTAAAAATCCTTGGGCTCTATCTATTTATCCCTCCACCTCCTGCCTTAACTCTGAATTTCTTTTTAAAGAAAGTGAAAAGTATTGCTATTGATCGTCAGTTTGTGCAATGATGTGGACAAAAATAATAGTTTCTAGAAAAAGAATCTTTTTGAGATGTCAAAAGGTAATGTAAGAAGTGGGAACTGTTTCACTGATGAATTTAGAAGCTCTATGATGTTCTATTAGAAGATACACAAGGGGTTCTCTCAAAAGATGATACAGTACCACATGGGGTTTTCTTTGTCTGCAGCCCCAAGCCCTGGACCGTGGACTGGTACTAGTTTGTGGCCTGTTAGGAACAAGCTGCACAGCAGGAGGTAAGCAGCAAGAGAGTAACTTCATCTATATTTACAGCCTACCCATTGCTCGCATCATTGCCTGCTATGTGCTGGCAGATCAGGGTGGTAAACTCTGCTGTAAACTGTGCATGTGAGATCTAGGTTGTGCACCCCATAGGCAAGTCTAATGCCTGATGATCTGAGATTGAGCTAAGGTGGTGATGTTAGTTTGGGAGAGAAGCTGCAAATGCAGATTATCATTAGCACAGAGGTTTGCCTGCACAGACATTATAATAAATCAGTTGCTTGAAGACTCATATCAAAACCACCTCCTCCCCAGTCCTTGGAAAAAATTATCTTCCATGATACCAGTTGATGCCAAAAACATTGGGGACCACTGCTGTATATCACCACATAGCCAAACAGAATAACTAATTTCTCCATACCTCCTCCTCTGTGTCTCAGTACCTGCCCATATTTATCTAGATGCATATTTAAAATCATAGCAGGGCCACTTGAAATCTACCATGGCTGGTGGAGGTATGTCAGTCATGGGATCAGGGTATTACCTATTTACAAATTATGTCATCAGGATGTTATCTAGTTAGAAAATAATTTTGCAACATCTCAGGGATGTGTACTATAATAAAATGTATAATTAATTTATAAATGCATTTATAAATGAAATACATACATTTTGTCACTACTTTAATTTTCTTAAGTACATTCTAAAATCAGTGGAAAAATACATTTTCCCTTTGTTATTCAGTTTCTTAATTTTTACACTTCATTTTATAAACATTCCCTTATTTCCAGGATCATTAAGTAAATAAATTATTTTCCACATTGAAGGATGGGGAAGCTAATCATTTGATGCAAATTCATCACAGACAATGGCAATGAAGATGATGATGAAGCAAAATCTAAAATTCAATTTAAATATTATTACTGGGAAAATCATGTTTTCCAGCCCCATACTACAAGGTTTCCATTTACTATGGAAATAGTAAATACTAGTAAGGTGGACATTGAATTGACTATTGACTCTGTAATCCAAAGATTATCCATCTTTGCCTGAACTCAACTTACTATGTATTAGTGTAATCATAATGATACAATGCTATAAGGCAACTAATAATTGATTTGGTTTTTGTACTGATCCCCTTGGTTGTGACTATTTTTTAAAGGGTAAGGTAGAGTTCCACTCTGTTGCCCAGGCTAGAGTGCCATGGCATTAACCTACCTCCCAACAACCTCAAACTCCTGGGCATGAGCAATCCTCGTGCCTCAGCCTCCCAAGTAGCTGGGACTATAGATGTCTGCCACCACACCTGGCTGATTTTTGTTTTCTCTTTTTAGTAGAGACAGGGTCTGGTCTTGAAACTCCTGAGCTCAAGGGATCCTCCTGCCTTTGCTTCATAGCATGCTAGGAGTACGCCATGAGCCACTGAGCTGAACGTGTAAGACTGATTTTTGTTTTCGTTATGTTCATTGTTTTACCTAATTTGAGGTTAATCTACCATGACCTTCCTACAGCAAATTCACCTGAAAAGCCACATTAAAATATTTTTTAAAACAAACAAAAGTGAGGTATTTTGACAAGGGAATATATTATTTTTAGTATGTGAATACAACTTGCTAGTAAGTAAAAGATGCTATCACTCACTACCTCTTATTTTTTTCATACAATTTTTTTGGCCATTACCTAATTAAAAAATTACATAGTCAATATTTGTGTGCTTAAAAAATTAACTGAACATTTGTAAGTATTGCTGGGGTTGGGAATTTCCAAATTAAATCTCACTGTTTGAGCCATTTACCTTCTAATACAGATTCTATAATTTAAAAAAAAAAGTTACCTATTGAAATTGAGGGGCTTTGTACCTTGTCTTTTGTTATTTCCAATATCTGGTAGGCTGAACTTGAACCTCTCAGCAGCTATGTGACTATAATTGATTATTCTTTTTTTCTTGTTATATTTTAATTTATCATCTCTAAGTTTGAGTAGCTAGGAACCGATTTTAAGCCCTTCTTTTAAGTTCATACTATCTTTCTAGATTATCTCAAATAAAGCTGTATTGCTAAATATAATCTCTTTGTTAGTGATACCCCAACTCACATCATCGATTCTAGTCTTTCTCCCCAAAACTCCAGACACATAAATCCAATCGTCTCTTTAAAATTTCCACATGAATGAATAATGTTCATTTCAGACATAACTTGTTAAAATAGAGCACTTAATTACCACCCAGCATCTCCAACCTGCTCTTCCTTCAGTCTATATTAGCTCTGTAAAATAAATGACTTCAGGCCAACGTCCTAGGAGTCAACCTTTTTACCAAACTCTCCACATTCACTCCACCATCCAATCTGGTAATATCAACCTCCAAATAAATCCCAACAGACCAAATCTGTTCCTTCCTGCTGCTATCACCCCACATCAAGTCACCACCATTTCTTTGCCAAAATATTATAACGATTTCCTAAAGGCCACTTCATTTTCACCCATCTTACTATGAGCATTCTCCATTTAGGAAAGTAATATTTCTATCAAAATAAGGAAATCGTGTTACACCTTGCTCAAATAGCCACTATAGGTTTTTCATTATACCCAGAATTAAAACTAAACTTCTCATCATGACTGACTACTCCCTATAAGGAACCTGATTCCTCCCTGACATCATTTCATGCTATCTCTGTTACTGCCCACTGGGTTCCAGCCATCTTGGCCCTCTTCCTCTTCCTCCATCCACTTCATTTCTTTCTGCTAGTAATAAACTTGACCCAGCTTTTTCTGTGACTAGCACTTAATATTATTTAATTCTCATTGCAAATAAATATCACTTCTTCAAAAATGCAAAGACAGAATGTACAAATGAAGTATCAATAGCATTTTCATCACTTCCTGAAGCAGTGGTTCTCAACCTCTTTGTAACAATGAAAATACATCCTGCATATCAGATATTTACATTACGTATATTACATTACGATTCATAACAGTAGCAAAATTACAGTTATGAAGTAGCAAAGAAGGGGGTCACCACAACATGAGGAACTGTATTAAAGGGTCAAGGTATTAGGAGGCATTAGGAAGGTTGAGAACCACTGCCCTAAAGTATAATCATGTTTTTTTTGTTGTTGTTCATGGGACTTTCACTATTCTAAATTATTTATTCAATTTTCTGTGTCCTTCCTCTCACCCTAGTTCCCTCCCCTGGTAAGAATATAAAATCCTAGAAAGCAACTATTGCTGTTTCCTTCATGGCCAGACCTTCTGGCTTAGAACAGAGTCCACTAAGTATTAGCTGCTCAATAAATATTCCTCATATGTATTATACTTAAATTGTTCTCTGTATGCATTATTCAGGGCAGATACCACAGGGGCACAGTGCTTCTTACTAAGGATAGCACCTACTTTGTTTAGGCTGAATTCAGATGATAATTCCATGCATCCCAAATGTCCCAGGATGGTCTCAATTTTAAATATTCTTTCTTGCTTTCCTCATAATCCATCAAAATAGTCTAATAATTAGTATTTTTTACGACTGAAGAAATAATTCAGAATGTTCCTGAAATCCACAAAAGTAAATGTCTTTTTCTGATAACATGTTCTGACATTTTTTAAAACTATAAATAAAATAAATACAATTTTCCTTCTATTTTCTCCCAAAGACAACAATGATTAACGCTGAATAAAATACTAAAAACAGCTGTTAGTGGCATCGGCGGGCCATCAGGAAAGCCAGACTTGAGTCAAGGAACAGGGATCAGAGCGAGCAGACTTCCCTCTCAGGGGACTCACACTGATTTGCTGACAGTTGAATAGAGGGTCATAGAAAAAGCTCCATCCTAGAGAGTCAGAAATCCCACAGGCTGAGAAGATACACATTACAGTCAGGGTGATCAACTCAGCTAGGACTTAAGGGCCCACAATCTTTGGAGAAATGATACCAACATTATTCAGCCTTTCTCCTTTAAGAGATTTGTTGAATTCTAAATGGTAAAGGAGCCAGAAGTAAACAACATGCAAAAATTAACTCATACGAAGTGAAAAGCTAAAAAGATCTTTGAGAAGTCTTACAGAGCTGAAAGGATGAAATTAGGAGTTCAATGTTAGCCAGGAAGGAAAGGCTCTGGCAAATAAACCAGGCTCTCGATTGGAATCTTGAAAAGCTGCACCTAGAACTTACTTAAGAAAAACCAGAAACAGCCATCAGCCCTGACCAAGCCACAAATCATAGAAATTGCTGATTGACTTCTTTCCCAGCTGGAACCATGGAGTGTGTGAAAGAGAAGAAAAAGAAGATTCGTTCTGTGCTAGAAATCCTTAAGACAAAATGGAGGAATTTGCAGAGCTGAAGATCAAGCATTTGAGAATATGTGCCCAAAAGATGCTCTGGAAGGCAAGGAAGAAGCTTATTTATGAAAAAGCTAAGCATTATCAAAGGAATACAGAACGGAGACTCGAATGGCTAGGAAGGCAAGAAAAGCAGCAACTTCTATGTACCTACAGAACCTAAACTGGCATTTATCATCAAGGTCAGAGGTATCTATGGTGTGAGCCCTCAGGTCTGAAAAGTGTTGCAGCTTCTTCACCTTCACCAAATCTTCAGTAGATCTTTTGTTAAGCTCAACAAGACTTTGATTGACATGGGATTGTAGAACCATATATTGCTTGGGGGTACTCAAATCTGAAGTCAGTGAATGAGCTTATCTACAAGCGTGGTTATAGCAAAAGCAATAAGAAGTGAATTGAGTCCACAGATAATAGTTTGATTGCTCAATCTCATGGTAACTATGGCATCATCTGCAAGGGGAATCTGATTCATGAGATGTATACTTTTGGAAAACATTTCAAAGAAGCAAATACTTCCTGTGGCCCTTCAAGTTATCATCTCCATGGGGTGGAATGAGGAAAGAATCCAATTTTTAGAAGGTGGAGATGGCAACAGGGATGACCAGATAAACAAGCTTATTAGAAGAATGAACTAAGGTATCTGTCCTAATTATTTTTGTAATCTGGTCAGTTAATAAACAGTGACTACTTTCAAATTAAAAAAAATTGATAACAGAATCAAAGAATTTGGCCCTACTTTCTTTTTTTTCTTTCTTTTCTTTTCTTTTATTTATCCATTTTTTTGAGATACTGTCTCACTTGTTGCATCCTAGCTCACAGTAACATCTTCTTACCTCAGCCTCCTGAGATACTAGGACTACAGGCAACTGCCACCATGCCTGCTATCTACTGTAACTTGTCAAAAAACAACAACAACGACAAAAAAAATTTTTTTTAGAAAAAATTAACATTATCCAGAAGTTTTACAAATTTGGGGGCACAATGTACGTTATTTAATCAAAGCCTACCAAGCTTGTCATAAATGAGCAAACTAAAGATGAGGAAAAAGAACAGAAACAGACTCACAGGTGTTTCAAGCGCTACATTTATCAGACATATAATTCAAAATAACTGTTATTAATATATTCCAGGTGACTAAATAGAGAGGTATTTGCAATCTATTTTTTTGTAATTATCAAATGAATATTCTAGGACTAAAAAGAGAATTACTAAAATTAAGAATCCAATAAATGTGTTTGAAAGAAGATTGGATCTAGCAGAAGAAAAGGATTAGTATACTAAAAAACAGGTTGCCAGAGAATATACAGACTGAAGAAACCTTAATACAGGAGAAAAAAAAGAGGAAAATAAACATTTAGTAAATAATGAATATGGTGAATGGTTTAACATATGTGTAATTGAAGTTCCAAGAACAGTGGAAAGCAAGAATGCAGTGTAACAATAGTTGAGATAATACTAGCTATGAATTTTCCAAAAATGTTGAAAGACATCAATCTACAAACTCTAGAACTTTTTGAATCTCATGCAATAATTATATAAAGAAAATCATTCCTAGTACATTGTAGTAAATCCTTGAACACAAATGCAAAGAAAAAAAACTTTCAAAGAAAAAAAGGCCTTAGTTTTAAGGACACTCAGTAAGACTTTGCCCTGACTTCACAATAGAAATGACGAAAGCCAAGTAATAATGATATGACATCTTTAAAGTGCTGAAAAAAGATAAATTGCAACCAAGAATTCTATACTCAGTGGAAAATAAACATCAAAAATGAAAGAAAAATAGATACTTTAGGAAAAAAAAATATTTGAGCAGATTGTCACCAAACAAGCAATCATTGGAGAAAAAAAAAAAAAAAGCAGAAGGGAAAGAAAGGAAATGATCTCAGATGGATTTGTACTAACAAAAGAGTAAACAGAAGGCATCAAATAAGATTAAATGTGTGTGTAAATATCAATGAATGGCTTGGCACTCGTAGCACAGTTGTTGTGGCACCAGCCACATACACCAAGCTTGCAGGTTCAAACCTGGCCTGGGCCAGCTAAACAGTGACAACTACAACTACAACAACAAAAATAGCCAGGTATTGTGGCAGGCACCTATAGTCCCAGCTAATTGGGAGGCGTGAGGCAAGAGGCACTCACACCCAAGAGTTAGAAGTTGCTGTGAGCTGTGACACCACAGCATACCAAGGGTAACATAGTGAGACTCTGTAAAATAATAATAATAATAATAATAACAATAATAATAAAATAAAACTCAATGAATACTGACTTTTTATTATGGCAATAGTTACTTCCTATGAAGTTTAATTTATATGTAGAATCAAGTACATGAGAATATAGGACAAAACCTGATTGGGGATAGGACTGAGGTGAACTGGTATAAAGTTCTGATAAATGAAAAATGCATGCAGTAATATTGCGATAACTAGTAAAAGTAATAAAAGACTTTACAAACAATACAAACTAACAAAAAGAAAAAGGCAAAAATCAAATCATTAGGGGAAAAATTTAGTATTCCAAAAGAAAGAAAGTCATGAAAAAAACTAATAAAAGATAACACAAATAGAAAACATATAGGAATATAGTAATTTCAACTCAAACATCAGTAATAATATTAAATATAAATGAATTAAATATATAATTTAAAGGCAATGATTTTCAATGGTTAAATCAACAATTCAAATATGTACTGCTTACAGAAATACACTTCAAATAGTAGGACACCAAACAGAATGTTAAAAGCTGTATCATGCAAGGACTAACTAAAAATAAGCTACCCTAACAAAAAAGAAGTTAGTGAACCTACAAAAGTAAACTCTAGCAATAGCATTAAAAAGGGTTAATTATGCTCTAATCCAAAATTTGCATGCCTCTAATAAAACAGCCTCTCTATATATAAATAAAAACACATATAACTCACTGACCCATTAGTAATACTGCAACCACCAACTACAGAAGCCACATTCTTCTCAACTGCACAAATGTCACTGATCATGTTTTGGATGAAAATGAATCTCAAAAAATTTAGTCTCTAAGATTGAAAATATACAGACCACAGTAGTTTATATGAGGGGAAAAAACAACAACAACACAAACAAAAAGAGGCCAGGTGCAGTGGCTTATGCCTATGACTGTAATACTAGCACTGTGGGGGGACTAAGGCCAGAGAATCGCTTGAGCTCAGGAGTTCAAGACCAGCCTGGACAAGAGAGAAACCCTGTCTCTCGTAAAAATAAAAAATTGTGAGCTCAGGAGTTTGACTAAACATACTTAAAGACCTCCATTTCTACTAAACAAGGAAAAATTATCCAGGCATTGTGGCAGCTGCCTGAAGTCCCAACTACTCAGAAGGCTAAGGCAGGAGGATCACTTGAGCCCAGGAGTTTAAGGTGGCTGTGAGCTAGCCTAATGCCATGCACTTTACCTGGGGGACAGAGCAAGACTGTGTCTCAAAAACAGAAGGAAAAAGATTAGAAAAATATTCACTAATTTAGAAAATTAAGCACTTCACTTCTAAATAACCCGTAGACTACAAAGAAAAATTACAGTGAAAATCAGAAAATATTTTAAAATAAATGATAATAAGAATGCAAGGTGGGTACAATTATACCTCCTCCTTTCTCCTTAGTTGAATCCGAATCTTTCTCGCCATTTTTGTATTTTAGAGACTCAGAGTAATACTGAAAACATCTCTTATCTATGAATTAAAAACACATGCTATCTCATTACTTACATATGAAGTCAATTTCTAGGAAAAACCTCATATACAGTAGAACCTCCATAGTTGGCTGCCTCTCTACTTTTACCACCTCCTTGAGCTGACCTAATTTTCATAGATCAGACATGTCTGGCACCACATGTATCAGTATAGTGGGTCTAGTTCCTTGTGTTGACCTCCTCCTTATGTTGACCAATTTGTTACAGTCCCTTGGGTCATCAACTTACAGAGGTTCTACTGTAATGTACCTGAATGTATAAGTACCTACATATATAATATATAATTGTATGTATTAGATATACAGGTAATATACATTTATAACAACATAAGATATATATATTTAAGTATAATAATATATATAAAAGTAAAAACTTAAACTCTAAAACTATAATAAAGAATGCACACTATTCCTTCAAAAGGATGAAATGCAGTTGTTTTATGTGTGGAAGCCATCAAGCAGCTGTGAAAATTGCCCACATTCAGTCTATTTTAGAAAGTCCTGTTAAAATTTTCCATAACAGAATTACTATGATTTAAACATTTTAACAGACCTTTTCCCACAGATTTTTAACAGCTCTCCTCTCTATATACTATTGTTCGTGTTTGTAAAGAAACGATCCTCTAATTTATTCCGTGTCTACAAGAAGCATTTCCCAGGGCAGACATCTTGACTGTATTTGAAATAGGATTTGCATTTACAAAATGTTTACATTTTCATGATGTTGCCAGGATCACAAAGTCTATCCGCATTTCAAATCAAAATACATATCCTATGTTTATGAGCTTATTTAAACAGCATCATGATATAGCACTTTTTCTTTTCTTTCTTACACTTTCTTTTCCCCACTAGGAAACAATAAAATACCAAGCAAAGGAAACAAAACAAAACTTTACAGTCCCAGACTTTTCTGTTACAAGAGTCAAAATAATTAAAACCTCTTTTCCCAAAGAAAACTATAAATGTGGTAAAGTCACATACAGAGTGACAAATGTGACTGGAGTTTATACATACTTAAAGGGCTAGGGAGAAAATCTACCCAATGCTTTCTTTGGACTGAATATTTGCACCTCCCTAAAATTCATAGGTTGAACTCCTAAGCCCCATTGTTCGAACCCAGCCCGGGCCTGCTAATGATGTTAGGAGGTGATGCTTTTAGGAAGTTACTAGGTCACAAGGACAGAGCCCACATAATGGAATTAGTGCCCCTCTAAAAATGATCTCAATGAGCTCATTTGTCCCATCTGTCACGTGAGGCTATAGTAAGGAGCCAGCTATGAACCAGGAAGAGTCTCAGACAGACAGCAAATCTGCCAGTATCTTGGTCTTTAACTTTCACCCTCCAGAACTGTGAGAAATACATTTCTGCTGCTTATGAGCCACCCAGCCTAGGGGTATTGTTAGAACAGCCTGAACAGACTAAGATGAGGTTATTCAACCTAAGACTTAAAGGAAATTTCATAAATTAAAAAAAGTGCATAGCATATTTCATTATAAGATCACTTAATCCTTTAGTTCATTCATTCAAGAAGATTCTCAAATTATTTTTTGCTCATATGCACAAGGCAGGACTTATTTCCTATGAAGCAAAAGACCAGTATGTTTTTAACCAATGTTGTAAAACCAATGACCCCGTGACCACATGTCACAGAACACTTAAATTTTGGTCCCATGGCTGAAACTTTAGGGTCACTAAAAGTAATACCTGTGAAACATGATATCTGTCTTGGATGGCCGTTTGATCTCTAAATAAGAGGAATTGTGTACACTCCACAGAACTACTATTTTCAATTTTAAACATGTGGGCAAAAGGGCATTTTCTCCAGAATTTTAAAATCAATTTTTATTTTTAAACAGTTTACCAAAGGTTGTCAGTAAACTTTACACATAAAAGCAATTTAAAAATTATTTCTAATAAGCACTTGACATCTAATCAACTCTCTACCCCTTTTTTATTTTATCAAAAGATTAGGAACTTTCTTTAAAGAAAATAATTTCTCATAATTAAGCAGCAAAGCATCTATCTTTACAATGTATGAGGGATACAGATGTTGGTAAACCTTAGTTACTCTTTCATCATCTGGACAAAGTCAACCTACCAGATTTTCCTGACGAGCTTGTTTGTGAATCTTCTGTTGTGCTCCATTCTAGTTCACGGTAAACTGCAATTACTTAAACTCTTCCCCTATGCTTCTAAATTAATTTTCTGAATTTGGAGAGTAGTATTTCCCCATTAGGCTATGAATTAATTGAGCTTTCTCTTCCCCATGATTTTCTGATGTCTGGTACACAATCTTTCTCGTTCCCACATCGTGCCCTCCACAATGACCCTGCTCTTCCTCCCACCATCTGTAAGATGATCATTCCAACAGGTGACGTGCACAGGTGGCTGTGTGTTTTGTGTAGCTTCAGAGTTTAGTTAAAATTATCAGGCACTGGCTGGGCACCCGTAGCTGGGTGGTTAAGGTGCCAGCTACATGCATCAGGGCTGTTGAGTTTGAACCCAGCCTGGGCCTGCTAAACGAAAAAGAAAAATAGCAGGCACTGTGGCGGGTGCCTGTAGTCCCAGCTACTCAGGAGGCTGAGGCAAGAGAATCACCTAAACCCAGGAGTTGGAGTTTGCGTTGAGCTATGTCGCCACAGCACTCTACCAAGGTCGACAAAGTGAGAGCCTATCTCTACAAAAAAAAAAAAAAAAAAGCTTGCTTCCAGCTTGGCAAAAATTGAGTGCAGTTACATTAAACATTTAAAAAAATGAACTGTTTTCCCCAAAGTTTAAACAAAATGACAAGACAAAAAAGTTGCCCCGTAATTTTATTTGGTTTT
>CAUYON010047162.1:0-25817 GCA_963573935.1 Arctocebus calabarensis
ATACTTCTCTCCAAAAGGGCTGTATTAGTTTGCAATCCCACCAGCGGTGTAGAAGTGTTCCCTTCTCCCCACATCCATGCCAGCATCTGGTGTTTTGGGACTTTGTAATGTGGGCTAATCTTGCTGGAGTAGGGTGATAGCTTAGAGTTGCTGGGGTCTTGCACTGGAGGCAGGGTCCTTTAAGACCTGTGGAAGCTGCTGCGGTCAACTGGGCAAGATGAAAATAAAAGTTCTGAGAAATAAAGGAACAGAACAAAGATAGAGTTTCAAAAAGTGGGCTTAGGGATCCACCACCAGCTTGTGTGGCTTCAGCTAGTGACCCTGAGTGTTGCTTCTACCCAGCTTATTGAAGGCTATTTTCTAATTAAATCAAAGGGGTAAGCTGAGCAAGGGAACAAAATGTCAGCAGTTTCTATGAATAAGCATGTTATTTTTTATTTATCTATAATCCTTAACTGAAAGGGTCTGGGCAGCCTTGAGAAACCTGGAACCTGAGCCTTGTGTGGGGGCAGCCTCCTGCTTGTGGTTAGACCCCTGTAGTTCTCCATGGAGCAGAGGCAGTGGCTCAGTTCTCTTCTGAAGAACTGGTGGAAAGAGGAGTTTTCTCCTGATCTCTCCCCAGAGGTACTTGCCTCCCCGGTTAGGGTACGAGCCCCTTGTCTGTGTCTCAGGGCTCCAGCTGGCCTCTTAATCTCTGCCCCAGCCATTACACAAATCCCCACAAGGGTATTTGTTTTTGGAAGGTTGTTGCCTGTTGACTGGGCAGGGTTGGATTGCTCCATGTTCCTTCCCAGGCTTGTGGTATGGCCACTGTTATTCAGAGAGCTCATGATCCAGGACAGGTGGAGCCCCAGCCAGCTCAGCCGAGGACCTGCTGCTGCTGGGTGGTGTTGGTGCAGCAGCAGCCAGTGAGGATCCAGCGGGCTGGAGGGTAGGCAAGGAGGCCACCTGACGAGGCTTTAGTAGCCAGAGGGGCCGGACAACTGCTGTGGAGGCACCAGGGCCTTGGTGTCTCTCCCTGTGTCTCCTTCCCCTTGCCTTTATGACTGAACAGGGAACCCCCATTTCCTATGCCTAGGTCAGTTTCATGTAAATTTCCTAGGCATCCATCCAGTGAATGGACACAGTTCAATGATACATTCATTCACCTTGCCCCAGCAGAAAGGCCTTCGTTCCTTAAGGCACTCATTCCCCTTGCCCCAGGGTAAAGAACAGTGTCCATTCATTTCGGGCTCATATAACTACTAGAAATCCGTGTGACTATCTACACCCCTGCACAAAGGGCCGAGGGAGAAATAGAGAGAGGGCGGAGAGAGCTTCCTCACCCCACTCCCAACTTGGTTTTTCTCTCTGCCAAGAGCTTTGGTGTTTTTGTATTCATTTCTGTAAATAAATCCTGTCTTACCACTGATCTGTGGTCCGTGGAGTCATTCTTCCAATCACGGGGACCAAGAACCTACTAAAGAAGAAATTCTGGTATCACTGACAGATCCAGCAGGGGTGCTGTCAAGATGCAAAACAAAAACTGCCCGGACAAATAAACTATTACCTTAAAAGTACGCTAGCCAAATTGTTTTTATTCTGCCTTCCTCAGTGTCCTGTTTTTCCCCTTTTCTGAGAGGGCTTTCCCTCTCAGAAAAGTGGAGTCTTCTTTCCCCATTCTCCCAGCGAAGTGGTTTTGATTTCCATTTCTCTGGGATTTAAAGATGGTAAGCATTTTTTCCTATGTGTTTGTTGGCCATTTGTCCATCATCTTTGGAAAAATTTCTGTTCGAATCTCTTGCCCACTTATAGAGGGGGCACTTTTCTTATTGTTTAATTGAAGTTCTCTGTAAATTCTAGTTAATCAGGCGATTGTCAACTCATAACATGCAAAAATCTTCTCCCATTCCAAAGACTGTTTGCTTTGTTTGTGGTACCCTTAGCTGTGCGAAAGCTTTTTAGCTTGATCAAGAAATAAAAATCTCAGCTCAGCGCCTATGGCTCAACAGGCTAAGGGGCCAGCCACGTACACTGAGCTGACGTGTTCGAATCCAGCCCGGGCCGCCAAACAACAATGATGGCTGCAACCAAAAAATGGCCAGGCATTGTGGCATGCTCTTGTAGTCCCATCTACTTGGGAGGCAGAGGCAGGAGACTCGCTTGAGCCCTGAAGTTGGAGGTAGCTGTGAGCTGTGATGCCAAGGCACTCTATCCAGGGAGACAGCTTCATTATTCATAACACTGTTTTAAAAAAGGTAATTTAAAGAGTAATAACAGAATACTGCACAAAATAAAATATTCGTAAAAGCAAAATACTCTTAATAACTAGCAGTTATTAAAAATCACGTTTTAGAATACCTGATGTGAGATCATTTGTGGTATATGAGTACTGAAATAATTTATAAATGTATAATATTTTAATAACTAGCTTTTAAGAATATGTATAAAACATAAAAACATTTTAAACAAACACTAGATGAATGTGGTTTTATATTTCTACCAATTTCTGAGCATCATTTAAAAATTCATTTCTTCAAATGTACTTGGAGTATTTTTGTACAAAGCAAATGTTCTATGATGTGTTCTTATTACTTTTTAAATAAGATTTAATTATTTTATTTCAATAACCTATAGGAAATATAAATTCTGTTGTTGAAACTTAAAGAAAATTTGATTTCTGAAGTTTATAACAGTAGTTATCATTTATTGTGACTTCACACTGAACAGATAACTTTCTTATGAAAATTTCACACATCATCTTTACATTAATCCTAGGAAGAGAGTATGTCACGCTCTAAGTCTGTCTTATTTTACAAATGAAGATTTTGAAGCAGAGAGCTATTTATTGCTCTAATTAATGACTTAAATATCATTGCTTTCATTTGCCTCAAACAAATTTATTTTCACAGTTACATATGCTGATCTACATATTGAATTATTTTATTAAAACGTTGTCATTAAAAATGTCTATATAATTATATTGAGGTTTTCTTTTTTCATTGATACGATAAATGAACAAAAGATGCAACAACTTTTGAATAACAACAAAAAATACATTTTATTTAGTCACATTTTTAGAACAGTTTGATAACTTTTTGTATGTTTGAGTTTTTACAAACTTAGGATTTTTCAAGTTTGTTACATGTCAAACAGTTTCTCTTAGTAGTCTTCTGTAGATGCTCAAATTATCTCCACTTTGACCAGTGGGAGTCTCTCTCTTTTTTTTTTTTTTTTTTGAGACAGAGCCTCAAGCTGTCACCCTGGATAGAGTGCTGTGGCATCACAGCTCACAGCAACCTCCAATTCCTGGGCTCAAGCGAGTCTCCTGCCTCTGTCTCCCAACTAGCTGGGACCACAGGCACCCGCCACAACGCCCAGACATTTTTTGGTTGCAGCTGACGTCATTGCTGTTTGGCAGGACTGGGCTGGATTCGAACCCGCCAGCTCAGGTGTACGTGGCTGGCGCCTTAGCCAGTTGAGCCACAGGCACTGAGCCGGGTGTCTCTTTTTCATTGACGCCTGTGTATTTTCTACCTGACCCAATTAATCATTAACAGTGTCATTGCTTTGTGGTACAACACAATGTAATGGGATGCATTGCACCTTTCAGACCTAGGGACTGAGTCTGTTCCCCAAAATCTATGCACTAGGTGACATTGCATGGATGTCATTAACACTAGAACATTTCTGAAGACAGACGTGGAAAACTAAATAAATTTAATTGACATAGATTCCAATTGATATTCCAAATTCATAGCTAAGATTACTGTGAGCACATACATTCTCACGTATAAATGCTTCTCCTTTTGCTTAATACTAACAATCCAGCTTCCTAAAAAGTTAGAATAATTTCACTTTTGCTTTTCAATAGTTCAGGAAATTAGTAAAGAAATGTAATATTAAATACAACTCTACAATTACTGAATGAAGTTCAGTTTTATAGATAATAGTAATTTAGATAATGATATCTTTTGATTTATATTATACTTGAATAAGCTTTTTACTGAATCAGTGTGGATATGTACAGAATTTACTGCTAGACAATTTGGTTGATGCCTAGTTTTCTTTGGACTCAAGGGGAATGACATTCCAAATGTTTACAGTTTGACTCTCTGCTCTTCTTTATTTTTCTTTGCTTTTTACTTTTTTTATATCTATTTTAAGATATAAAGGTCTTGCTAAGTTGTATAGGCTAGTCAAGGACTCCTGGTCTCCAGCAATCCTCCTGTCTCAGCCTCTTGCGTAGTTGGGGCGATAGGTGTCCACCTTGTGTTACTGTTGAGGAAGCTATCAGATAGCAGAATACAAAAAAGTTTCCTCTACTTTACTATGATGGAAACAACTCAATTTTCAAAATTACTTAAAAGCAATTTAACACCATCAACATCTGGTCTACCTGCATGACTTAATACATATTAATTTTTTTGAGAACAGGATTTATGTTTTTTTCTAAGTAAATCAAGTCTTCTGCATATTGGTTTATTGTGCATTTTTATATTGCTGATTATTTGATGATCCGATATTGATCATGCTATGCCCTGTTCAGATCTTTTAAAACTTTTACTACCTCTTGCTCCAGTTTTGGAACCGCAAGTTCTTCTTTTTTATAACATATGACATTTCCAACGTAGAATATCCGTTCATGCGTTGCTATGAAAAATGTAGAGCATGTAAACTTGCATGAATCTCTTCAGTAATAATCTCTTGACTTAATTCTGTTCACATTTTTTTAAATTTTCTGTAAGGAAATCAAGGAAATAACAAGGGTGTAAAATTTTTTTTTTTATGATTAGCAAAGAACTACACATAGTTTTGTCCCAAATCTACTTTATATGTTGGGTAAAAGTCCAGATATTTCATACACACCTACACACACATATACATATAAGTATATATGAAATCTCTATTATATAACTATTTCTATTTTATTTTATTTTTAGGATAAAGAAATATAGGTAACATACTCTTGACTTCAAAAATCGAGATGTAAGAGAAAACATACAGTATGATAAGAGAAAATGCAATACAATAACATTAAAACTTTTAGTCATTTGGAAAATATGCAAATGTATTAAATTTTAAAACATGTACACAGAGGAAGCAAGCCAACTTTATGATAGTGATTTTTATTGGGCAAAGAATTAAAAGAATTAGAGAAAAGAACAAAATGGACTTCAACTTTTATGCAAATTTCTTTTAGAAATCTGAAACAATTAAAACAAAGTATACATATTTGTGAATCCAGGATGGTAGGATCTTTGTGATTATTATGTTACTCCCTGCAAAAATTCCTGTTTTAGTTATAAGCACAGAATAGCTATCCAATATCTTAAAAACCTTTCAGATGTCATAAAAGTATGTACCTCAATGCTATACAAATTAACATTTGACAAAAGCAATTAAAATTTTTATACAATGTAGCCAAAATATATAACACTGTGTTGCAGGAAATATTTTTTTTAAATAGTTGAACATGTGCCATATACTTTCAAACCATTCCTAGAAAGTTCAAGTAGAAACTCTTTAATAGATTCACACAAATTGCAGATTTATCTTGGTCCAGCTAGAAGTGTTTCATACAAAATAATTTCTTTTTCTATTTAAAATATAATGACATATTATTTCACATTTATGAAATATTTTACCTTTGATCACAGTAAATAAATTCATATTTAAAGGATAAAATTTGGCATATGCCAAAATTCCAGTTTTGCATTCCAGGTGAGCACTTCATTGTGTTTTATATTTAACCATGATAATTTCATTCCTCAAATTGACCCCAGGCCATTTTGCATCTCTTGGCTGGTAGCTATTTCTTATTTTCCAATTTGTCTCTTCCAGCTGAAAACAGTGACACAAACCACATATAGTCAAAATATTTCAACCACAAATACATCATATTACTTACTTGTACCATATTTATCTTGTTTATTTTCATGTATTTTTTCCAAGCAGCCATTAATTAAGAACCTGAAATCTCTAAATATAATTTTTCAACCAACATATTAAAACGTTTTTAATACTTCCATTTTTTTAGACTCAAACTTTTCTCTGGAAAGCTGAGTATACCTTACAAGTTAAAACAGAACTTCTTAATATTATATACATTTAAATTTAGCATATCTTTAATGCTTCTTGCTTGACTAAAAATATTATCATACATAATATTTATTTATTTAAATATATATTTACTTAAATAATCCTTCATTATTTAAATTACTCTGAGGAAAAAGTTATTATGATCTATATAAGCCTTTTAAGGGTTAATATCAGTAAAATGGACTTTTCCTATGAAAGTTGTTATTTTTTTTTCACTTAGTAAAACAGACAGTAACCAGTCACCATTATTTCTGCAACATACTTGCCTGAAGGTTCAGAAATTTTAGTGAGAATACTTTTAAGAGCTTCATTTTACATTAAGACAATTTGATATTTCAATGAATCTTAAGAGAAACATAAAAGGAACTATTTCAAAAGTGCTTCTATGATTAAGAGTACAGATTCAGGTTTACTGTGAGATTTTTGTGTCGTCAGTGTTCTAAGAGGCAGTTTCTCTTTCTTTCTTTTGTTATCTGATAGTTAAAATTTTCCTGACTAGGATAGCATCTCTTCTAAGGGTTTGGGGGTTTGATTTTTAAATTTTGGTCCTTTTTAAGGTTATCTGAGGAGATTTCACCCAAATATTCATTTTTCCCTTTCAAGATACTTCTGTAGTTTTGTATCCTCATCTGAGGATATTTAAAGGAAGCAGTTAAGGATTTTGTCTTTTTTTAAAGCCTTATCTTTTCACAGTTGAGAGGTATTTATTTTGTTTTGGCTTTCAGGATTTATTTTAAAGAATTCAAGACATAATACTGGGAGCCATCAAAAATTACTATTGAATTATATCTAGAACTTAAAAATAGTATAACTTCATTTTATAGGAACCATAATGATTTAAAAAATAAAATTGAGACTAGGTTCAGTGGCTCACACCTGTAATCCTAGCAATCTGGGAGGCTGAGGCAGGTGGATTGCATGAGCTTAGTTTGAGATCAATGAGGAAGAGTGAGACCCAGTCTCTACTAAAAATACAAAAACTAGCCAGGCATAGTGGCAGTTGACTATAGTCCCAGCTACTTAGGAAGCTGAGGCCAGAGGATCACCTGAGCCCAGGAGCTTGAGGTTGCTGTGAGCTGTGATGCAGTGGTACTCTAGCCTGGGCAACTGAGTTATACTCTGTCTCAAAAAAAAATTAAAATTAAAATTAAATTGGTCATGTATTTTTTTCCTGGATTCATGATCCTTAAACTAATCCTTCTAAGAAAAGAATCATAGAAAATTAGTGTGGACCAATTATGTAAATAGTATAAGCAGGAAAGAAAAAAAGAGAAAAAAGTGTATCTTTTTCCTTAAGAGTAGAACGGTTGACAGCGACTCATCAGTAAACCCAGAATTGTAAACTGAGATTGCTCTTAAATGATGAAAGACTTGAAGAAATGTGAACTGGTGAATATTTCATTTGTTATAGAAATGTTTTTTCTTATACAAGAGAAAAAGAGGAATGAAAATCTGAATATAAAATCCAACAGTGCCCAGACCCTACGTGGTAACAAAACTCTGATTCATAAACCTCTGTATCAACAAGCCCAGGAAGGCAAACCACTGCCTCTGTAGCAATTGGCCCAGAAAGGTAAGAACATGTCAATGACTGCTTCCTTATTGTGTGTTCCTTCTTCTAATTCAAGACCTAGCCAGAGAAATCAAATGTTCCCTAAGCCAGGCACCTAAGATGTCCTGCTTCCACTTACGCCTGGTCTGGCTTGTCCAGGCCAACAACCTCCAATCGGAGAATACCTGGAGCCTTCCCTTTGTTTACTCAAACCTTTCCACTTCCCTGACAGTCTTTGAGTCTCTGCCAAAAGCAGCTAATGGTTGGCTTACTTCCTTACTATTGCCATTTCTGAAAAAAATAACCTGTGTGTTCTTATTCAGATGTTCTTCACATATTCCCCCAGAAGGGAACAGAAGTAAGACATCAAGGGCCCTATATTATGGGTAAACCCTGTTCTCATCCTGTAACCCCCTTCGCTACGTTTGGTTTCTGTATTACTTCAGATCTTGCCAAGATCTGGCAGAAATATCACACTCTTTGAATGTTTGGAAAAATCAACTTTACTATTTACTAAAAATTCTTTGTGCAAGAAAAAGTGAGAAGAAGATACGTCAGGTAAAAGCCAGTTGGTTGTATTATCTCATTTCTTAAGCATCGGATCTAGAGGTTCTGTTTTATATGAACATATTCCAAGGTGCACCCCATCTCTCCACCAGCTTGACAGAAATTGCTTTGAAATCTGTACACAGGAAGCTCCTGTCTTCTGAAGTCAATGAACAATCTAACACACTTTTGAGAGATTTAGCAGGGCTGCCATCTTGCTTTCCTCTGTGGTATGCCACACTGTTCTCTCTCCTTTCTCCCTCTTGTCCCCAATCCCTCCTCCACTCCCCTCCACTCTCCTCTCTCTCATTCTCATCTATTCTCCCCACTCTCTTCCCTTTCTCTGATATAAAATAAACTTCTACTTTTATATCCTAAAATGAGAGAGATCAAACTGGGCATTTTTGTTTGTTTATTTTTGAGACAAAGTCTCACTCTGTTGCCCAGACTAGAGTGCTATGGCCTCAACCTAACTCACAGCAACTTCAAATTCCTGGGCTCAAGAAATCCTCCTTCTTCAGCTTCCTAAGTAGCTGGGACTTTAGGTTTACATCGCCATGCCCAGCTGATTTTTCTTTTCTTCTTCTTCTTTTTTTTTTTTTCACCAAAGACTATGTCTTGTTCTTACTCAGGCTGGTCTTGAATACCTAAGCTAAAATATTCCTCCTGCCTAAGTCTCCCAGAGCACTGGGTTACAGGTGTGAACCACCAGACCGGGCCACAAGTGGGCATTTTGATTACATTGAGACTAATATTCATTTAAAACACAGGTTGACAAACTTTTTATGGGAAGGGCCAGCTAGTATATCCTTTAGGTTTTATGGACCATATGGTCTATGTGACAACTACTAAATTGTTGAAATCTGTCTCCCTAAGTATCACCAACACAATCTGTTGATAAGGCAAAGCTGAGTTAATTGCTTATAATGGTGCAGGAGAAACGCCACCTCCACAGAGCTTTGGCAGAGTCTCAGTTGGGGAAAGGTAAGATATAAATGTATTGAGAATTGTAAATTTGGTTTATAGTGCATTTTTCAATGTGAGGCTTTGATTAGGATTGAGTAAAAATGATAATATAGCAGTCCAGGATTGAGGGAAACAGCAGGGCAAGGGTTTGGGGTAAATAACTCAAAAGATATTAGGAACAAAATGTTTGTTGATGCTTCCCCATAAAGAGTTGTGATGGCTCTTTCAGGTCCAAGAAGGAACAACCAAACCATTTTCTAGTGCATAAGAATCAAAGGAATGCTAATGAAGTGAACGGAATACCAACTCTTGTCAATGTAGACAACAAGGACGGCATTTGGACTCGCTCCCGGGCCATGTTTTGGGAGTAGACAATTCTCTGTGCTGTTGCAGTGAAAATATAGCCAGAGACAATGCATAATCAGAGGTGGTGTCTGCTAACAGAACTTTACCTCCAAATATTTAAGTTTTCATTTCATATAATTTCAAATCAAACCATATTTTTCTTTGGTTATTTTTGAGCATTTAAAAATCATAAAAGCCATTATTAATTTGGAGGCATCTAAAGACAGTTAACAGAATGGAGGGCCATAGGGAACATGATAAATGTGAAGGAAAACATTAAGGGCTTTTTGTCTTGTTCTGTTTTGTATTTTTTAGATTTAATGTCACTTTTAGAACTTATGACATGAAAACTTTTTTTATTACCCAGGAAGAATGATGCTCATCTTATCATTATTGGAGAGGAGAGACTTCATTTTTTTCCAGAGATTTATTTTGTTTTTTTCCAGTAACTTTGAAGCACAATAAACACAGGACCCCTTAGAGATTGCATTTTGATGGTATGAGTGTCTGATTATAATTCCCATAGGAGCTTTCATTTCACGAAGTGTAATAGATCTTGAGACACAGGTGCATCTGTGAGTGTGCGTGTTGCTTGGAATAAAACACAGATGTGGGTCTCAGATGATGTTCACTCCCAAGCCCCAATTATGGTCCATAAAAACAACCTTGAATTCAATCCTTGGGAAACTCAACAGTGCAACACACATGTATCAAGCACCAGGAACCGCCCCCTCCACTCCTAAGCCACCAGTCAGCCATCCATCAGGCAAGCCTCAAGCACAGGGGTGCCTGTGCTACCGGTGGGCTCCGTCTTGTAAGGAAGAAAAGGGGGATGGAGCTCATTGAATGGTCCTGAATGCAGCCTCACAGTGGTGGATGGAGAATTCTGAGATTCTGATTTTCAGAATGTGATCGTGGGTTTTTAGATGATTCAGTCCCTTGGGTCACATGAGCCTCTTGTCCCAAAGACTGGACAAGCAAGAGTCAGTGATGTAAAGACATTATTGAAAAGACAATTCACCGGCTTGCCTTCCTTTACTCCCTGGGTTGGAGGCCCTGTCTCAGCAGTGATCAGTCCCCACCGTAAGTGGCACCTGTACTTTTTTCTTTTCTCCCTCATCTGCTACTAAAGCCCAGTGCTCAGAATTTCTCACACTGGTAAATGATGCTGGAGTTTGAGTCCCCAGTTCACAGTCTTCGAAGAACCTGTGATGGTTTTGCATCCTGGAGATTTCCCATGGACCTTGTTCTGTTTTTTGTTTTGAGAATTTAACTATGTATTTAATAGAATGTTTGTTATAATTAACCAGAATATGTAGGTATATTTTAGAAAGAGGTTTTACTTTTGTTTTTTCTAGAATCAAGTCCTTTCAAATAACTGGAATTGGAAGCCTCAGTTTCCCACTTAAACCACTTGTAATATTCATTGTATAACATGTTCTTTTGTTGTGTTCTTAGTTTTCATTTCCTCTTTCCCCTCTGATTTCCAGCTCTGGAGATATTTTTTGGAGACAAAGTAATAACTGCTCTAACTCAAAGTTTTCATCTTTGTTTGGCAGGAGATTATTTTTAACATTGATTATATTTCTAAGTAATTAAATACGGTAACTTATTTTCATATTTTCTACATCTGTTTTTACTTTAATAATATTCATCTTCAGTGATTTCATTCTAGTCATTTCTTCCTAGCGAAGGAAATAGAATTGTAGTATATTTTTTGTAAGTGTAAAATTGGCTTCATTATTATTTCCACTTTACAAAAGATTAATGTTTTAGTTTAGTTTTCTTATAAAGATTTAGATTCTAAGTAGGTCTGGTTGATGCAGTAAAAGTCATTATAACAAAAAAATATTTCCTAGAAAAAAATAGCTTGACAACAACTCCCAGTTAACATATTTTTATGTCTCTATTTCACAGCAAGGGACTCTTTTTATTTCAGGGTTTGTAGTGACTATGTAAAAGCATGTAAATTTCACCATATACAGAATTCATTTCTGCACATATTGAAAAATAAAGACATGCTTTATGAAACAGCTGGAAGTACACAGCTATATGTAGATAAAGCAACTATTTACAGGTACCTCCTATTCATAAAAAGTGCATGTACTTTAAATTTTTTACAAAAGGCAGACACACCTGAATTGGAACTGCCAATGTATAGAATTTTTATTTGAAAAATCAGTTTTACATTACTGATATAAAATTTTAAATAGAGTGAACCATGGAGGTTTAGGAAAAAACATTTTAAATATGGTAAGTTATTGGATTTTTGTTTGACTTTGACATATGAATAAAAGGCTTAACAGTAGCAGGAAAAAGGAAATGTGTTTTAGAAATGCGGGTACTCTGTTCTGTGTTCTTATTCTTATATTGTGTAAAAACTTAATACATTCGTTAAAAAAGAAGCAAGAAGGTTAGTCTTGGCAGGATGCTTTATTATGGAATTGAACATGTATGGCTTCCATTTGGAGAATTTCCATAAATAATTGTGGTTCCCATTTAATTACATATGAGTCTTTTCCTGAAATCTTTCTTTCTGTATGTGTAGATCCAATAATAAGGTGATATTCAAGTGATATTTGGGCAGTCATTAACTACACAGTTAAGCATTCTTTTAATTTTTAGCACCATAAATGATGCAATTTTTATCTAGTCCGTCTTCCTTGCTGCGGGTTTCTGCCCTGTTCGTCAGGTTCTGCACACTCGTTTGATTCCCGGCCCTGTCCCAGTGCCCTCCCCCTGTGCTGGCCCAGTGCCCTCCCCCTGTGCTGGCCCAGTGCCCTCCCCCTGTGCTGGCCCAGTGCCCTCCCCCTGTGCTGGCCCAGTGCCCTCCCCTGTGCTGTCCCAGTGCCCTCCCCCTGTGCTGTCCCAGTGCCCTCCCCTGTGCTGTCCCAGTGCCCTCACTGTCACCGTCTCACCTCTGCCTGTGCTGCTCATGTCTCCACCTTCCCAGTTACCCATTCCTAAGTCACTTTTCTTTGCCACCAAGTCGCCCTGAGGCACATTTTAATTGTGTCCTTAGTATATTAAAATTAGCTGTTCTCAGAGAGAAAGACGACATTTATTTCCATCATTGTTGTTCCAGAAGAAGAAACAATGGACAATTGAGTTTTGGTGCCGACCATGATTGCGACTGAGTTATCTTCAGTAACAAAAACATCGCCTTCTCTTTCTAACCTTCCAAGCTCTCAAATGTAGCAGTCAATCGCCAGCTCCCAGAGAATATGAGAAAGAAAGAGAAGGAAATTTAGAAGAAAGAAAAAAATTCAGAGATAACTTTTTTTCGAGACAGACTCTCACTCTGTCACCCTGGATAGCGTGCCAGTGGCGTCATACTCCTGGGCTCAAGCTGTCCTCTTGCCTCAGTCTCCTGAGTAGCTGGGATTGGAGTCATGCACCGCTATGCCCAGCTAGTTTTAGTAGCGACAAGGTCTCCCTCTTGCTCAGACTTGTCTGGAAACTGCTGAGCTCAAGCCATCCAGCTGCCTTAGAATCCCAGAGTTCTAGGATTACAAGCATGAGCCACCATGCCCAACCAGAGATTATTTCTAAGATAATGTTAACATCTGTTGTATTGAGACTATTTTAACTATTCTGACATTAGGAACATATTTTTCCCACCATTTGTCAAAACAATATGAAATGAATCTATACTGGTTTAATACAATGTTTAATAGAAAAAATTACATATAATACATTCATATTTACATAATAAAAGGAAATACTAAGATGCTTCGAAGTTGAGATTATTTAGTCATTCATTTATTCTGCAGAGTTTGAATTTGCAGACAGACATTTTAGATGGTTTAACACCTTAGTGAGGAAGAAGTGGGAGGAAAGGATCCCATGCAGAAGTGACAAATCACTGAAGCCTTCTTCACTGAACGGTATTTCTGCCACTGGTCTTTTCCCCCCACAAATCTTCGTTTCGGTCACTGAAGACAAGAATGGAATAATAGCAAAAGGACATACATCACACAGCACTAGAAGGGATGCTTGCCTATCATGCTGTTGTGGGGAAACAGCGAATTAAAACTGTCAGACACACCAACTATGCACAGGAAGGAACCTTTAATTGCCAGTGGGAACACAGGTGCCTTGTGTTTCTCCATTTTCCTGCAACAATGCGTCTGCAGAAAGTACGGTGTGACTCCCGTCCCTTCTTTGTTTTGTCTGATTTCACTTGGATTGCTTACTTCATTGTATTGGGGGATAATAGTTTTAGAAACAATTTTTTATTTCTGATTGGCAATGGAAGACCTGAGGCCTCGGATTATAATGTTAGAATACACAATAGATTTTCTTGTAGCTAATATTTTTATCTAGATTTATAAAAGGCAAACAAATTTTATTAAGCCTTCCACATTTTTATGTTGGTATGCAATTTCTGACAATTAAGTTCACAAACAATGAGATGCTCCGAACCCTATTGGTGAGTCACTATGGCCACATTGTCAGTTCTCTCCTTGGGAAGCTGTGCATCAATGCCAGCACCTAAGCTGGGCTTTAATGTAATTCTGGAACTCTTTCTGGAATGACCATTAAAGCCGTTATCATATGGCATCTCACTAAGGTGTTAAACTGTCTAAAATGTCTGTCTGCAAATTCAAATTCTGCAGAACAAATGAATGACTAAATGATCTCAACTTCGAAGCATCTTAGTAGTTCCTTTTATTATGTAAATATGAATATATTATATGTAATATACAAAAGCAGGCAACAATAATGAAGAAGAGAAGACACTGCCACACTTTGACACAAACACAGCTGTGAAACACTGATGTACCAACATTATGAAATCTAAAATCTCTAAAATCATAGTGAGCTGTTTGTACAGTGCTGGGAACATAAGCGCATAGTAGCAAGTTTGCAGACCTGATTATCAGGCCTCAAATGATGACAGTTTTAATGATCAGTTTAGAAATATACTTGCAAAATTGGTTTGAAGAGTGGATTAAGCTCCGCCATGGGTACATAGCTTCCCAAGGGGAGTATTCCAAAGGCTGTGGTAGCCATATTCAGCAATGCGGTAGGTAGCAGTTTTTCTGGGATGAGTTCATGAACTTAATTGCCATCCCACGTGTATATCTGTGAATCTACACGTACACATATCGATGCATCAGGTAGTGCAGTTCTTTTGAGTTTCGCCAGTTGCTTTTATGAGTATTAACTCACAGTTCAGTTCAGGTTTACAGGGTTTATCACCTCAGAAAAATTACTCAAAAACTTTGCAAAATTCTGCCCCCACAATCAAGACCACTACTGTTCTAATTTCTTCAACCATATATTTGGGATTTTTTGATTCTAGAATCTCAAATAAATAAAGTTTATAAAGTCTGCACTTTTGTTGGTCCGACTACTTTCACTCAACCTTGTGTTTTCGAGGTCTAAGCTGTTGCATACATAAATAGCTTTGTCTCTTTTTTAATGTTGAGTAGCCTAGGGCATGCACATACAAGAATGTGTGTATATAGTCTCACTTTGATAGGTGTTTTAGTTGTCCCCAGTTTTGAGTATTACAAATAAGGCTATGTTCACATTTGTATAGATATGCTTTCATTTCTCTTGGGCAAAATGCTAGAAACCAAATTGCTGTGACATAAGGAAAATATAGGCTTATCATAAAAAAGTTGCGAGACTGATTTTCAGAGTGGAATTTTTTGTTGTATATTCTCAGTAGAAATGCCTAAGAATTGTGGTTGCCCCAAATAGAGAACCCCATGCGGTGTTTCTAATCTTTTAAATTTTAGACATTCCTGTGGTTATACCATGATATTTCATTATAGTCTTAATACACATTTCCCTGCTGACATGTTATGTTGGATACTTTACATATAATGCTTATTAATACCTTTGTCCATTTTTTAAATTGTTTCATCAGTTTTGAATTGTAAACATGGTTTATATATTTTAGGTACAAGTATTTTATCTAGAAGTAGTTAGCACATACTTTCTTAAATTTCTGACTTGCCTGATAATTTCTTGACTACAGTCTTAATTAGAAGTTTTTAGTTTTAAGGACATCTTTTAATCAGTTTTATCTCTTTGCTTTGGTAGCTTGGTTGAAAATCAATTGATGGTTAAGAAACGGTCTATTTCTGAGCTATTAATTGGGTTACTTAGATTTGTTTTGCTCCTTGTTATGCTGAAAGGCATACTGTCTCCATTAAAATAACTTAATAAGTCATGGGTTTACATTTTTATCAAATTTAGAAAATTTAGTCCTTATCTTGAATTATTTTTCCCACTTCAATCTCCCTGTCTTCTCCATCATCAACTACTCAACAACAATTAGATGAATCTGTTTAATACTATCCACAATAGAATGTGCTCTTTGTTATAATTTTCTGCCTTTTGTTCTTTCTGTTTTTCTGATTTAGTAGATTCTTAATGTTTCTATTTTAATTAATCCTTTCTGGAGAGACTAGATTACTGTTGGTACTATCTTGTAATTTTTCTTCTTCTTTTTTTTATTTTCAATGTTATAGCATGTGATGTTTCATTTCATCAATTTTATACATGAAATATATACATTTCCATCACATTTCCTGCTTCTTTATGTGTATAGTAACCTTTGATTGGATAACAGATATTACATTTTACATTATTCATTCACCAGATTTGTTGTTTGCCTTTTAAATGATGCTGGGCTTTGTTCAGGCATGTAGATGACAAAACATATATATATATATATATATATATGCCAATACTATATATATTAGATATATATAAAGAGAGAGAGAATATAATATATATTATTATATATCTGTATATAATGCATACTATTTAAGTATATGTATATATTAAATATATACTATATAACTATACAGTATATAAGTTTAAATATACAGTATATAATATATATATTAGTTTTAAATAAAATTATTTATGTTAGTGTACCATACATTTTCTCTTACTCTGGAGAAATAACAGATACAAGCAATGTTTTGATAAGCAACTTTCTTACCTATTAAAATAGTCTCCTTTATCTAAGTAGGTCTGATAATAGTTTAGTCTTTGAAAAAATTTTTCAAGTTTCTCAGCTTCTAAGAGTCTACTGTGACTCTTATGCCACTGATACATTTCACTGATCTAATACCATAATCAATTTTCTTTATATTTTTTCCATGTCCTCTACCATTATTTTGAATGTTTCTTGAAGGAACAATATAAATCATCAAAAAATACAAATACAGTATGTCTTATTTATAATGAAAAAACAACATCATTTCTGGAGTCACATTCTTTCTTCATCATTCTCAGGATTTTAATCTTGAATTCCCCTAGAATAAGTAGTAACTATAATTAGTGTAATATCTGGCAATTCATTAAGCCTTTGTATAATATGCATTTTTCTACACATCTGATTAAAAGGGTGAACATGGCAAAGTAGTATTAGTAAAGTTGTTTCTTATATATTTTGTCCAAAAGCAAATATGAATATGAATATGAATATATTCATTGAAAATTGAGTAGAAGGAAAATAGAGCTGAGAACACCGTTTTTATAAAAATAAGTATTTATATTTAAAAATATTAAATCTATGGAAAGTATAACATTTTTAGCCAAAATAGTAAAATCACATAAGAAGCTGCAGTTCATTTGCAAAGGTCCAATAAATGCCACTACTGAAGGGGAAATAAATTTAAGAGCTTAGAAGTACGAAGTTAATATAATGTTCAATTTACTTGACAAACCTACAGTTTATTCACTTAATGTGGTCAACTCTTCACTGACATCATCAATGATGTAAGCATTTATCTGTGAGATGTTAAACCAAGAAGAAATTACTGGCAGGACAGTGTGGCACATGCCTGTAATGGGAGGTCAAGGCAGGTGGATTACTTGAACTTGAGTTTGAGACCAGCCTGAGTAAGAAGGAGACTACCTCTCTAGTCAAAATGTAAAAGAAGCTAGTTGGGCCTCATGGCAGACACCGATAGTCCCAGCTACTCAGAAGACTGAGGCAAGAATTTGAGCCCAAAAGTTTGAAGTTGTAGTGACAACCCATGACACTCTACTTGGGTGACAGAATGAGACTTTGTCTCAGAAAAAAGAAAAAAAGAGTTTCTGAGGGTTATGGATTAAATTGTATCAACCCCAAATTTAGACTTTGAAGCCCTAACTCCAATGTGACTGCATTTGATGTTAGAGCCTTTAAGGAGGTGATTAAGATTACATGAGTTCCTTAGAAGGGTACAGGTGAAACTTACTAAATGCAGAATATAAATGTCTTAACACAATAACTAAAAAAATTCCATGAAGGCTATGT
The DNA here is from genome assembly GCA_963573935.1 of Arctocebus calabarensis. Taxonomy (NCBI): domain Eukaryota; kingdom Metazoa; phylum Chordata; class Mammalia; order Primates; family Lorisidae; genus Arctocebus; species Arctocebus calabarensis. Next base: position 17,763 of record CAUYON010047162.1, read on the forward strand.
TAACCAGTTTGATGAAAACATTTCCGATTGTATATGAAACCAGCACATTGTACCCCATGGTTGCATTAATGTACACAGCTATGATTTAATAAAAATAAAATAAAATAAAAAATGATTACATGAGATCATAAGGGTGGGACTTAAATCCAATAAAACTGGGGTCTTTATCAGAAGAAGAAGCGATGGCAAAGGTCTCTCTCTCCCTCTCTCTCTGGTTTCACGGAAAACAAGAAAAGACAAGAAAAGGTGCCTGTCTGCAAGCCAGCAATAGAGGCCTCACCAGAAACCAACCCTACTGACTTGCCCTTGGACTTCCAGCCTCCACATCTATGAGAAAATAACTTTTGATTCTTTAAACACCCAACCTGTCAGATTCCATTTCAGAAGTTCAAGAAGACTAATAAACCACATCACATTGGTCCTTGGACCTGTACACTTTGCTCCTTGGGGAAATGGTTGGTGGCTTCCAAAGATTGATTGACTGGTTTGTTCACTTTCCCCTGACTTCATCTCTAGCTTCCAGTACATGAACTCTATGTTAAAACTATTCTATCCCTATCTTTTCTCAAATAAGTGATAACTAAGCTTTGTATTAATCAGTTAAAAGTAAAGATATTTACTCTAGGTCTTGAAAACAGTCAAAAAAATTTTTTTAAAGTAATTGCTTGCTCTTTTAACTTTACTTGATCTAGTAAATCCATATGTGTATAAGATATATAGATATCATTTTTAAAGAGATTTGAAGAAATTTTAAAATGTTATTTCTTAATGTTTTAAATTATTTATGCATTGGTGTGCTTAACTATGGGGTAAGAATGTTTGTTTTGATAACATGGAGAAAATCAGTTTTACATCATTCAAATACAAATGTACTTTTCACAGTGGTTATAAGAAAAACATTTTTTTTTCATCCTTTGAAGTTATTAAGCATTGTTATTTACAAGCATGGAGAGCATTTTATTAAGATTGTTTTGCCAATCATTTCATTTGTTTTTTACTTCCTATTTTTATTGACAGTAAGTTATATTCAGTAAGGTGCCTTTCAGTATTGAGGACTTGAACACTAAATCTCAAGTCTCGTAACTGCTGGCAGGAGTCCTTTTTAATATTCCTGTTCCAGGATAAGGTCATATAGCTGTATGATTTTTGCGTGCAAGTACCTTATTCTCCAGAAATTGAAATGAAAATAAGTCTTTCCCTTTTCAGTTCATTGGGTTTTGAATGAAACATAGCAAATTAATCCAGCTGTTTCCACAATTTATAGACAAAGAAGTTTCCAGAAAACATTTATTACTGAAGACATTGACAGCTGTAAAATTTCTGACAGAATACTCAATACAAACTTTTCCCAAGAGTGTAAATAAATTTTCCTTAGAGATGACCTATCAGCTGTATTTTCCCAAAATTTCAGTAAATCATTCACTATTTAGTGTACTTGGACATCTTATTACCACTGATCCTTTAAGAAAAGTAATAAAAGAGACTTTCACATAAAATAATAATATTCTTCTCAAGAAAAATCTTAAAAAGTTATAGAGGAAATGGATATGAGATTTGAGCTCCAGCATTTGAAATTATCACGTTTTATATGTATACTGTGAGGTTGCAAATTGAACTTCGTTTGCATAAATCAAAATTGCAAAGTTTGCATTTCAATTTGAAATTAGAAAACAGAGGTAAAGTTTAAAAATCAAAGAACTCACAAAATCTGAAGATCAAACATAGTTAATATTTCCAATAAGACTACTTCTTAAAACTTCATTTGCAAATTAAGCGTGTGATCTGGTAATCCCGCAGAGATTCAATCCCTCTAATTTCCTGTGCATTAGACAAAGATCTGAAGGAGAATATGGATTTGAACTAAGTGAGTTTATGAATTTGGACGTTGCACTGAGCCAGTGCTGAGCTCTCATTTCAATACCTGGGAGAGTGAATGGGCAGTGACTCCACCTCCCTTCTATCTTGCCCATAGCTTCTCCATCTGTCAAGAACGGCTGACCAACCCCCACTGTTTCCTCAGAGCCCCCCACACGATCACATCTTCTCATAACGTCCTCTCCACTCTGACCTCCCCACTCTGATTTTTGTACTGCTCAAGCACCCCTCATAAGCACATTTAAAAGAAACTTATTACCAGAAAAAAATCCACATTTTTGATGATACAATAGCTCATTCCTGTCATTCTTATCCGAGGTCATCCTCACCAAGTCAATAGAATTTTTCTCTTGAAAATGGTGACGACCTACATTTACCAATTTCAAGTGACGGCACTTTGGTAATAAACTTTTGTAGAACTGTTGGGAGCAAGCAGATGACATAGCTAATACTCCTCAACATTCTGAAACATTTATCTTATAGTTTCTAGAACACTAAATATTTCATATTTTCCCCCAGACAGACTAGGTTTGCCTTTGCTGAATCCTCTCAGGGAAAGTCTTTGCTTCTCTTCTTTCTTTTCCATTTCCTCTCCCTTGGTGATTTAATGTATTTCCTTTGCTTTGAATAAATTTCAATATTGGCTCACAACTTCCTATCTTATGGACAGCTTTTTTGTTAGGCTGTAGATATATTTGTCTAATTATTCTCTTCTCAACTCACTCATCCTTCACAGGGTAATAAGCCTAATTGTTTATAGTGTATCCATTACATTTTATAACTCCTGGACTTCAAAACCTTCTCAGTGCTCCCCAAATAAAGTCCAGTATTGAAGATGTCCTGTGTGAATCTCTGACCCTTGTCATCCCCTATAAATTCCTTACCAACACCCTTCCCTTTGGAAATTATTTTCCTTTCACTTTTAATCCAAGGCTGAATCTTTAAATTCAACACACACACACACACACACATATATACATACACAGAGAAAGCTACATATGTCTATGTATAAAGGTATAACCATTAAAAGCACACAAATGTACAAAAGCTACTTATATGCATAAATTTTCACATGTAGACAAATTTTCAGATAGAGAGATAGCAAAATATCATTACCTAAGCATAAATGCTGTCACTCACTCTAACAATATGTATCCATTAATTTCCTTTGCGTTCTCCAAAGTCAGAGGTTAGCAGGCTCTAGTAGATAGTCTAGTATATCAGTAGCTTATTAGACTTAAAGTGAGTCATTTATCATAAAAGGTATCTTATGTGTAATGCTTAGAATGAGAGAAAAGGGAATCAAAACACTATTTCATAGTAATAATAGAATCAGGCACCCCTGCAGGTGCCTAGTGCTTAATCTCCTTCAGGTGCTGTTAGGTCTGGCAGAGGGTAAATAGGCGGCAGAGAAGCAGCTAAGTGTGGAAAGTGACAATCCAATTGCAGCTAGGAACCAAATTGCAGATTGGAACCGAAGTGCAGCAGCAACTGTTTCCTGGTGGGAACGTACATGGTAAGGAGTTACTCATGACTTTTAACTGACATAGAATCATTACCATCCAATTAGCATGTCATGACATCACTGTCTTAACCCACTCCTGGAAACTTACCCATTCTTCTCTCTCTCTGAAACTTATTTCCACTATGTGTAATTTCCTTCTTCATTTCCATTCTTTCTTTGATATGATAAACTGTGTGCGTAAAATTGCTTTGTGTTTGTGTTCATTCTGTCACCCACCTGCTCTACCAGGTAGTGGCACTCATTCTTGATGCTGAGAAACAAAGTTGAAAGTTGAAAGTTTCAGCCTAAGGCCAAAAGTTAAGCTAAAGGAATCCTTAAGACAAAGTGTCTGTAATTACAGACAAAATATCTGCCTAGCTCAAGTGGTTTGTTATGGAAATTGAGGACCTGCAGGCAGGTCTTGCACAGCCTGGAAATTGAGGACCTGCAGGCAGGTCTTGCACAGCCTTAGGCCTGTTAGTGAGTCACAGGGCGTGTCTAGGAAGGGGAGGGGGGAGGAGGAGGCCTGTCTGAGCTCCTCAGGGGCTAGCGGTTCTGTTATGGGAATCCTCTCGGCCCAGAGGGAATCCAGGTCTAGTCGGTCAGTTGCTGAGATGGAAGCCTTAAGATTCTATTTTAGTTCACAAACTATACATCTCAGCATTATTTTCCCAGAAGGTGATATGGGGAAACATGTTTAAGGAAACTTCTGTCTCCAGTGCCTCTTGGTCAAGGGTGGTCCCTCAGGGGTTGACTCTGTTGAACTTGCAGGTGTCTACTGCAGGAATAAGAAAGGAGTCCTGCCAAAGCACCACTTGGAAACATCAGAGAAGCAATACTGAGTAAGAGATACCGAATACAGGTCTTGGAAGTGGCAAAGTTAGTCACGTCTCGACTGCATGTGAGGCTGCTCAAAGCCTGTTGGAAATGGGTTGATATAGCAGTGACTAACAAGAAGCATCCTATACTCCCACAATTTGAGAGCCATCGTAAAAAGTATTTTATTTTACAAAAGCCCTCTTTGTGTCCAGGGCATTCGATACTAATATGAAACCCATAGACTACTACATGCCTGCATAAGAAGGAATCGCAATTAAATTAGAGATGGGGGGTGTGGAAGGAGAAGAAGGCGGGAGTGGTGTACTCCCACTAATGGGGACATTGTAAGGGTATACGGAACAGCTAGTGTGGGATAAAACTGTAACAGGGACTCTTCCTAACAAACGCAGACATTGTAACCTAATTGTACCCTCACGTTAATCTGAGATAAAAAATAAAATTAAAAAGCCCGGTTTATTTTGATTCTAGCTGAGTTTCTGTTACATTTTATATATAAATAAAACAATTTCATGACTGAAGTTACCCTCTTCCACCAGGAGCTGCCGCAGCCACACACACTCTGTCTCATAACCACAATGTCACAGCCATGGGAACACAGATTACAATTTACCGGCAAGGTGAAATGCATAACGACTTTTTCCAGCTCAGGAACAACCTGGGCCTCTGTGAGGGTTTTGCCTGGAAAGTACTGGTGTTCCTCAAAGCAAGTCTGTGGTGTTGATTTTATGACAATGCAGGAGCTTTCTGCCTGGACATGAGCAATTCGTTTCCCCCTCTTTCCTTTAATGTTTTTAATTTTAATCTTTTCACAGACATCATCAACATGTCAGTCAGTCAGTATTTGAAAAAGTGTTTGTCAAAATCTCAAAAGTTACTCCAGTTTCCCATTTTTCATATGAAATAAAAAGGTAAAGTATTTTGAAATATGAAAAAGGGAGCTATTTCATGTAATACTGGTGAGAACTAAGAAGACTAATCTTCCTTGAATACTCATGATTCTTTATAACAAGGACTAAAACTCTTCATTCAAATGGATTTTTTTTTTTTAATTGAAATAGCCTTTTCAGCTGGATGGCTTTTCAGGTGCTTGTAACTTTCTTGATTTTTCAAGCTTATAGTGAACCCCAGTTTTCCTTTGAATAGTATTCTCACATCATATCACAGCTCTTAGAGAGAGAAAGACTACAGCATAGATTTGCTAAAAGCAAATTTACCTCATTGTTTATAAATGATAAAGTGAAGCAGTAGGTGGCCTGATTATGTATTTTTATATTCAGTATCAACAGAATATCTGAATATGACATGTTGAAACTGCACTAAATATTTTAGCAAAAGTAAGGAAAAAATCTGCCTTTTGACTGCTATCTGGAAAGCATTCCAAATCAGTACCAGCTGCCAGAATCTGTCTTCCTTTATGACTATTTCGCTTGTTAAAGAAATTCATAAAATTTGTTAGATCCCATGCACTGAATGCTGAACTGCTCACATCATTTGAGAAATTGTGCAAAAAAAAATTAATAGCTAGTACATTTTACACTTGATTACTGTTCAACTACTGCCAAATCACCAATTGTGTGATATTTATATCTTTTAGTGGAATGAGTTTAATGCAAGGCAATTCCAGTTGTGTGTGGGGCTCCTGCCATATTCAGCATAACACACTATTTTTTTTCTCTCTTCTTTTTTTCTGTTCCCCAGAAAGGATCAAAAGCACAACAAGTGTATTCAAAGAGGAGCTTTTTGAATGTCTCACCTTAAAACCCTGCTATTCCCACAGTGGATAACCTCTGATTTCACTTCACTGCCATGCTAGCAAAAATTGAGTCTTTTTACATTCTTCAAAGGAATTCTAACAGCTCTCTTTTTAACTTTGATTCTCTGTGTTTGTACTTTCTTTTAGAGTCAAGAAAGAGCAGAAATCCACTTACTTTCTGGAGAAATCCCATACCAAGAGATTATGATAAAATTTAATGATATATTTTTACAAATAAAAACAATAACATTTTAAAAATAAAAATAAAATATCTGATTTTGCTATATATATTAAAATAAAACATTTTAGATGTTTAAGAGAATTCATTCATTTTTCTTAACAAATTGGATATTGAACGGATTAAGTGCAGGGAAATTCCTTTAAATTGCAGTTTGTACCCCAACAACTGCCGTAACTTGCACAGACAGGTCACGTTCAGGTGAAACGCCGGCATTGCTTGCTCTGTGCAGTTATGTTTTCTTGCCATGGACCTCTCCACCCTTCCTATACCAGTCAATTTTCCTTAGAGGTGAGTGGAGGTAACACTAATCTAAATTAGTTCGCTCTTACTTTAAAGAGGTAAGTTGTGCATAAACATCCTTGGCTGTAGTGAGTACATGGCCAATATTAACTTAATTTTGATCATCAATTCAACTGAATAATTAAGGAAGCACAAATAGGTTTGGCACTAAACCTAAGTTATCCACCCTTTTGCAAGTATATTGCCTGATCAAATTTTTCCTCTTCTTTTTATCTTGCGTTTTCAATTGTGGAGCAATGTGTCAATACTAAAGTTTATAATAGTATGTTGAGAATTGAGGATGTATGAAACACTGTTAGCAATTGATTAAATACATGATTAATTTCAATACATTAAGTATACAACTTTTATATCTTTGCTAATATAATACTACATAAGCACTGATGAAAACGAATCACTCTTTGCAGAAAAACATTTTTCTGCTGCACATACCTCTTGGGTTTATAGTGGAAAGCTTTGGAAAAAATAAATCTGAGTTAAAAATGTGAATCTCTCGTTTGCTCACTGTATTTCCTTGTGGATGCCACTTAAACTGTCTGAGCCGGTACTTTTGCGTACAAAATGCATGAGTGGTAATGTATGTCTTTCAGAATAGTCACAGAATTATATCGGTGAACGCATTTAATGTCCTAGGTGTTCTACACATTGCTTGCACACAGCACGCAAAGAAGAAAGGAAGTCATCACTAACATTATAGCTATTTTCATTTATTGTTTCATTTAGTAAACTCTTATTTTTAAATTACTATTACTTTCACTTTTTAGGGTATTGTCATTCTGCCAATCTCACTTTGATTTGAAATTCATATATAATTTTGTAAAATATTCTTAATTTGAGAGCAAAAGTCAAGCGCATTCTCACCATGGTTACTTTGTGGTGGGGGTCCAGCTTGCTTGCTGCCCACTTTAGAAATAACACCCAGTGCTGTTCTCTTTTGCTTTCCATGTCATGGCCTTAGTTGAAAGTAACCCTTCATATTTTCTTCCAGTACTTACCTTTTTCTCTGGTCGCTCTGTTTGATGTGTATTCCACTTCAGCAAACCACACGGCTGTCTTTTTTCTTTTACCGGTTTTAACTAATAGCAACTGTTTTAAAATACATGTCATATTTATGTCAGCAGAGATCTGGAATCTAGAATTTGATATTTAAATATTGTATTTGAAATTGTAACATGAAGAATGGTTTTCATAGAAGTGTTACAGACGTATCAGCAGAAAATCATTCAGTTTGGTGGGAATCGCCTTTACATCTCAAAGGTTAATGACTAATGTAGAATCTCGCCGTATTTTTAAATAGGCAATGAATTTAAGCACCATCCCACATCTTTATTAATTTTAAAACATGAAAAAGACAATATTAATTTTAATATAGCCCCAATTTTTTTTAATTGTTGGGGATTCATTGAGGGTACAAGAAACCATGTTACACTGGTTGCATTTGTTGGGTGAAGTCCCTCTTACAATCGTGTTTTGCCCCCAAAAGGTGTGGCACACACCAAGACCCCAAGACCCCACCCCCCTCGCTCCTTCCCTCTCCTTGCT